>CM076578.1:1204262920-1204410420 GCA_034641835.2 Pinus albicaulis
CCTCCCTCAATAGAACTCCTGGAGTGGAAATCACCTTCTCCTCTTCTGAAATAAGCACAAATGGATAGGTACAACCCCAGCTACTGCAACTACTGCAGAAATAACGCATTCACTGGAAGTGACTGCACGGTCAAGGTCAGAGGATGGCTTTCCTCAAGATAGTTGATGAGAATTGAACTCAGGACCTCCTCCTTAGCTCTCCTAATCAGCTATACAATGATGAAACTAGATTTCCCGCATGAGAACTCTTGCACTAAACAGTGTTGCAACTCCAGCTAAACAACTGAAGCTTGCAATCAGTCATAAGACTGAAACAAGAAGTATGAATGAATGAATCCTTTTGTTGCTATTCCTTCCTTTTTATTCTAAGTGAGCTTCTCCATCTCGGGCCCCACTCATTAGTGATGTAGCTTCCTTGAGAAGTTTCCTCCTTCAAAACTGCGCTGCCCTAGTGGCTTTCCCTCCCTTGTGACAGGGCTGTTGACTTGGTCAACTATAGCTAGCTCCTTGCTTTTTCTCCTCTTCACACTCAAGCGGCTTTATTTTATCCTCCTACCTAAATCCCTTTTCACACTGGGATAGATTTTATTGTGTTTCCTACTTCTTATTTCAAAAATGGAGCAGTTATAATGTTCCAAGTAGCAATGGCTAATTGGGAACATTACAGAAACCGCACAGTGAGAGCACCCCTTTATACCTTTTGTATTGTAACACTGCTCGATATACCCTAAATACGTGGACGAGCTACGATATACTTACGTACGTGGAGTGAGGTATCACACTCGAAATGTATGGCAGACAATTAACGACAGCTGCTATGTTTTATGATGCCGGAACATGTCTCTAGCCTAGACCTTGTAAATGTTATCGTTATGGTTCCAATGCTCTGTTAGGTAAATTGAGATAATTTTAAGTTGATCTTGTTTATCAATTCGACATTCAAGGTTCATCGCGATGATGTATTGGAAATTCCTAAAATGCAAAATAAAATGATAAGCAATCTTTCACTTCCAGTTTTTCAATGAAAATCCTAGCTACTGGAGGGAAACAGCAATCAATTTGAGAGCAAATAATCAAAGAGAACAAACTAAAATGTAGCTTTCCTAATTGTTCCTTTTGCAAAATACACAATCCGCTACATGCAAATGCAGGTTTTTCTTTTTAGTCCCTTTAATGTTATGAATGCAGAAAAGGAAACTAAGTGCATCAAATCAATAAAAACAAATGCCTTTTAATTTTGAGAAATGAAGAATTTAAACAACAATTTCTCTTTTGAAGGAAAAATGAGGAGTTTAACAACAATTTCTCCTATCAGGAAACGAAGAATTTGACGACAATTTCCTTTTTTCAAAAGAAAATGGATCTAATGAAGCAATGAAAATACTTTGAAATTAATTCGTCAATGATAAAGAAAAACGCTTTAAATAAACATTGAACAAACTTTTCTTTCAAAATAGGAAGGATTAGGTAAGGTCACTGGTCAATCGGAGGTATTAGGCTCTTTAAAACACAGCAAACAATCAAACTGAGAGCAAATGTAATGAAAAATTCAATGGAATTTGGCTAATTCTAGGGGGAAACGCAATCTCTAAGGGGCGACAGTGCATTGCAACGCACCCCTAGAAGGGAAACAGTGCTATGCAAAGCACTGTGTCCTGTTCAACAGTGCGTTGAGCGCAGTTAGAGAATAAAAACTCAATTGTTTAACACACTTCTAATGCAAATTTTGATTTCAAAAAGCCTAATATTTCTTAGTGAATTATACTGGGTGAATAAACAGAGAAAATCAAAGGCAAATACACTAAGGATGAAGGGTAAACTCCCCAGTAGAGTCACCAATTTGTTTTGTGAAATTATGGATTACGGATAAAACATTTTTCCCTAGATGTAGTGCTCATCTAGAACATCTGGTTAAAGTCTTTGCAACCACTTTTTATAACAGTAAATAGACACACATAACAGATCAAAGAACTTACTTGGAGTCCAAGTGCTTCCTATTCTCCTTCTGTCGCTCTTGTTGTAGCTTCAAATATGAGCTAGATCGCCAAAATATTCCTTCAAATATGAACACTAAATAGAAAAAGATAGCAATAATACAAATGTTTATTCAAGTTATTCAGTTAAATCAATAAAACATGAACCATATACATCAGATAAGAATTCATAATATGAAATACAGAAGCTTATACAGATACATATGTGGGAAAGTAAGAAGCAATCTTTATTAATGGATAGGAGGGGAGGTTACGACCCAGTGATTGATTTAGTGTCACCATCTCTAGCAGCATCCCAGCCTCATCAAAATTCACATCTCTCCAACAGCATGTCACTCAAATCAATTCCTCTATTGAAATTCCACCAGCATTTCTCTACTCAAATTCTTCCTTATCAAACACTAGGATTTGTGCTCAATTTATAGAGGAGCTTAAGGTAGTTTTACAATTAATGACTTTCTAATAATAGGAAATATATTTTCCCAGTCTCAGATGTATCAAATGGACACATGTATTCGAATTTTGACACATGTGAACTCTTCTAGAAGGCACTGGCCAAGTGAAGATTTCGAAACAATGAGAATTTCACTCCCAATGTGACCAACGCACCCATGAATGTCGGGAAGTGCTTTGCAAAGCACACTTGAATAGGGATACCTGCATATGCAACACGCTTAGTCCTTTTAGAGGCAGCGTTGGTGAGATCTCATATGATATAATATAAACTTCAAATCTTGGAAATATTTGCAATGAAAGTCATGGATGATTTATCTTGTTCTTTGTCTTAGGCCATGTAACAACTGAAATGATAGGGGATGATAGACCCTATTCATTGGTTCTAGAGATGATGTCTAGTTAACTAGGTCATTGGGAATGGTGCCAAAATTGACCTATAACACGCAGGGTAAGGGTCCGCATCAACCACAATCTGAATTACTTCAAAATATGCATGTACTTTAACTCTTGCAATGTCTACCACAACCTTAGGCAGCCTTCCTAGTGGAATGATCATTTTTTGGTTAGCCATACGTAGTTGAATGGTGGACCATTCCAATTTAGGTTCTCCCATTTTTTTCCAGGTTTATTTTGGCAGGACATTGGCATCAGATCCCATATCCAAGGTGACTTGATCCATTTCGTATTCTCTAATCTGTGCAGTCATACGCATCTCTCGACCAATCCTCTTCTTGTTCTTATAATTTTTTTCACATCCTTAATCTCCCTCCGGGGGGTTTCCTTTCCTGTGCAGCTTCCTATCAATGTTTGGGGATTCTCTACCGCCTTATGGTTGCGCAGTAACTTCATACAAGCTTGAAGGAATGATTTGACTGCTTCGTCAACTTTTGGATTCATAGCAACTTTTGATTTTGATGCTTCTGCCGTGGCAAAATATTTTCTAGCCTCTATAAAAATTTCCTTCTCTTTGTTCAGGTCTAGGCCTCCCTTCTTGCCAAATTCCTTTCTGATCCATGACTCTGCAGCAGCGTGCTCTGCAGGTCCTCCAGTTGCCATACCACTACGTGTTATTGCATATACACTGGGGCCATCATTGTGTGGCTCATCTTTCACCATATGTATGTTCTGTGTAGGTGGCTGCTGCTTCTCCTGCATCTTAGCTAGCAGAATGGGACACTCCTCAATGACATGATCAAGTTGCCAACATTACCTGTAGGAATTCCGCGTAGGGTTAGGGAAATCACGTGTGTAATGACCTGGATCTCCATAGTTATAGCATATTAACTGCCCTCTTCCTCGCCCTACGCCTCCACCTCTCCCCCCTCCCCTTCCTCTTAGCGGGGATCCTCCACGTCCCAAGGGAGATACTGGAGAAGAGGTTTCGGCCTGTACCCTGTACAAGTTTGTGTTTTCCATCATTAATTAATACGTCTGACAGTGGTGCTCATCATGACCAACTGAGGAATAGAATCTGCAATATTGTTTCTTTAATTCTGGCACATATCCTCCCAGCCATGGGCAATAGTTGGTATCATGCTAGCCAACTACCCGGAAATCAGCGCACAATAGGGCTGGGTTGTTAGACCCCGCACCACCCCTAGGGCACAGTGGATTCGGCCCTCCAGCTTGTAGATAATCCATAAATATGGGACACTAATCTTTGGTGTGGCCCGCTCCCTTGCAACAAATACACCAAACATATGTGCCAACCTCTTTACCCTTGTCTCTTTTTAGGTTATGTATCTCTAAGTGCATGGCTTCCAACTGACTTTGGATTTGCAGTCCCAAGGGGAATATCTTCTCTGGTTGTAGCCTTCGGCTTCATAGCAATCTCCAGGGCCTCCTCCTGAGTAGAAATCTTCTGTTGTCCCAAAGGTCCGCGTAGATGGGGTAACAACATGGCAATGAACCATTCCTTATGTTGATCATCATCGTAAACAAATCCTCTATCACTAATAGTTTGCTTCAGTCGTTGATCGGCTTCCCACACTGATTCTTTTTCTCCTTGCTTGAATTCCTTCAGCTCTACCACAAATTGCGCGAAGGACTTCGGCTTTTTCAACTGTAGTTTTAGTTCCTTATTGATATAATCGATAGTAGGAGCAGCGTTTTGTTTCAGATATCCCATAAACCAATCTAGCGTGCGACCTCCAAAATTCATGGCCAGTTGCGCTCTTTTTACAGCATACGTATTAACATTTCATGCAGTCCATACTGCATCAGCAACGAACCAGAACCGATCCAGATCCTCATCCCTCTCACCCTTAAATATGGGAAGCTTCATGTGCATAGCCATATCTTCTACAGGTGGAGGTGGCGATGGGGTAGGAGATGTCTGAGTCTTATGTGAGTTTGAGTATGGCGTAGCAGGAGGGCTACCCATAGCGCATGTAGTCTCAGTTTCTTCTAGGTCCAGCGAATCCCTCAGAGGGTTATACGCAACTCTTTTCCCTCTCTGATTAACCTGATAGTACTTCTTGTTTCGCGTGGTGCTTTCAACCTGTTCGTAATTCATTCACTCGGTGTGGTTGCACAGAACACCTTTTTCACTCAATATCATCCTAATCAGCAATGGCAATGTTCGCAGGAATTTACCTCTCAACCCTTTGAAAAATATTCTCTCTGCTTCAGAATATGACACAAACTGATCTACCACAAAATCCATCACAAATCCACCCAGGATACTATCAACCCAGTGATCTATGGTCCGGGTGATTTTTTTATCAGTCTTTTCCAATTGTCGAATCAATTCACGGGTCCACTTCGTAACCCTATCATCCTTACAACAGGTCTGAAACTCCGCTAATCTTAACAACCATTCCTGTAGCTCGTGCGCAAAGGTCACGAAGAAGATCTCATGCGGAGACAAATTCTTCCACTCTTCTGTAGAAACATTCTTACTCTTGTTTTCTTTTAGGGTAAACTCCTAGATCTTCTTTTTGAACCAATACTCAGTTTCAGATTTTTTTGGATTCCATAAACCCTGACTCATCACCTGGTCACTCTCTCAAAATGCTCCTGGTCCTGGCAACGGAACCATTTTTTGGTTTAAGGGGTCTTAACCCAGGTTTAGATTTGAGGTTAACTAACAAACCCCTGTACTATCAGCCCTTTCGGCAATGGCCTGCTTTCACAGGTCAAGGTCTCACTCGAAGTAGTATGGGAGGGTGCTGGAACCAGGTTTCCGCACCCTAAGAGAGAGAGAGAGAGAGAAATTTAATGAAGTGGGTGCCTTCAGATCTAAACAGGCATGCGCCGAGAAAAGACCTAACGAAAAACCCTCAGCAATGTACATAACAAAATAACTTGTGCGCAACCCATAACTTATAATGTAATCGATTAACAGGATCAATATGACTAACCATCACCAAATCTATGCCTTCATTACTCTTTAAAGCATCGCATCCACGTGTTCTATCAATTAGCTATTAGTATTCAATATCACAAAAACAACATGGAATTTACATGCAGCGCGACCCATAACAGAACACAGAGACATTCAAATATCAAAAAAATGTCTTCTCATTCATTAATACTTCAGATTCTTCTTACAGGCTCATCTACATACCCGCGCACACATCCAGCGGGGTCCGCACATAGCAGGATTGAGGGTCTCTGTGCACACAGCCAATAGGAGCCCCTACCCAGACAAGTTTGCACAAAAATCCTTAGAATAGATCTATCATTAACAATCTTGTCAAAAACTTCCCAAAATGCTACTTAGAACATATTGAACAGATCTATCATTAACAATCTTGCAAAAACTTCCCAAAATGCTACTTTCTTCGACTCATCCTAGACCCCTATTTATACTTTTAGTTTGCGCTATATTAGGGTCCAATAACCATGGTTTGTGACCCCTATATCTACCCTTTTTTCCCATTGGAATGCATGAGGGACTTTGACCCACCCCAAAGTCCCTTAAATTGTGTTGCGCACGACTAAACTACTCAAAATATTACAAAATTATATCCAAAATTACATTCAGGGGACCCTGCTCCAACAGTGCCTTTGATGTTGGTTCTGCCCCTGGTTCCAACTCAATGGAGAATTCCATTTCTCTATGAGGTGGAAAATCTAACATCTCGGATGGAAACACATCCTGAATATGTTGTAAGATCGGTTACCTTCTCAATATCTCTGCATCCATGACCTCCTTACCTTTATCACTAGAAATGTGTGATGCAAATAACTTACACCCTTTTCTGTGACTGTGCTTTGCCTACATAGCTATCACCATCCTAACTGATGTTTTTTTATTCTTACCTTGTAATATTATTTGTTCTCCATTATTATCCAAGCACTCAATGGCTTTGTCATAACAATCTACTTCAGTCCTGTGAAGATACAACCATTCCATACCCAACAACATACTATAGGATCCCAACAACAATACATTCAAATGTGTTGATGTAGGCATACAATTTAGTTCAAATGCACAAGCTCTTACCCAATGTTGAACTCTCTTCTTGGTACCTGTATCCAACTGTTTGGTAAATTAATTATCTTTAATTTACTTCATTAAATTTCAACCAGGATTGGTGTACTTTTGAAATGTTTGTGCACTATATATGCTATGATTTCTTCTAAGAACAAGACTAACTACAAGAATGAATAAAACAAAATCTAAAATTAACTACAAATTAGAAACTAATGATGCACCTACTCTTTCAATCTAGAGTACTAGCTAGCTAAATTGAGCTTTTCTAAGTAAAGAACTATCTAATATTGCAAAAATCACCAAAAATAAATGCTTGAAAATCAAAACATAGAAGGAAAATAACCTATTTCTATAGTTGTGGAATTGAAATTATTCTACACTAATTACTGAAAAGAAAACATTCAAACTAAATTGAAATGGAATTGAATTTAATGTAATTGCTATGAGAAAATTGATGAAAAAATATTAATCTATGAAAGGTAAACTGCTTTAAAAAGAAATGACAATGAAATATGATAAAAGGAATGAAAATCTAACTCAAGAGATATTTTTAGTGTGCGTATTAACTTCTAAACTATATTCCCATCTAACACAATAGAGCTTGAAAATGGCTAAGAGAACTTAAATTTAAAGGCTAAAACAACTAACTAAGTCTATCATGAAATGATAAAACACTAAGTACAGGTAATCAAAGATTCATTAAATCATTAAATATTTTTTTATATTTTCTCCTTTATGAGTACTCTTATTATAAGAATAAAATAACCATAAATTCAATTTGTAACAAAAATGAACCTCTGGAAAACATTTACTAAACTAGTTCAAAAACTTAAAATGAAAACCTCACAGCTCACCGGGGGGCCTCCTAGAGTGCAAGATCAACTATCGATCACGAATTCACGCACACATTTGAAAAGCTAACAGGAAATTATATTAAAGTAACATAGTATCAATAAGTCCCTGAAAGGATTAAAAACTTAATAACAATAATCATCACCACTTCCTAACTGTGTGCTTTGTCTCGGTCACTGTTCTTTATACAGATAATAAAAACAACTTAAAAATAGTTTTAAGTCGATAAATCATAAACGAACTTGACACCTATGAGATTGATATCCTAAGAATCAAATATCTTTATGACTCTCTATTGGAAAATAAATTCATAAAATATTTCGTGTTCTAACAACTCAGTGCCTCGCTCACTTCATTCTACGCTACCTGTGCTCAATCTGCAAAACGCAGTTTTCATGTTTGACCCAACCTTTGACATCAATATCTCTTACTTCTCTTAGATTTCCAAGTACTTCCAGTAGGTGATTGTCCATATGGAGGCCAAATGTCATCTTTTGGTTGTCTTCTTCCTTCTTCTGAAGCGTTGCAACCTATCTAATAGTTGATTTTGTTGCAGAAACGGATATTAGCTGCAAAATGTACAAAATTCGGTAATTGCAAGATACTTTTGTAATGATTTCATAAAAAATAGAGAAATTAAATATGGATGATTTAATAACTTGTAGGATTTTATCTTGACATTAATATGTTGATTTTTTACAGAAAAGGTGGAATATGATGGAAAAAAGGGTGGTCAAAAAGAGACATTCTTAGACTTCAACATTTTCCCACACCGAAGACTTCGCATGTCCTCATGCACCAAAATTTCAAAAATTATTCCTGTACTCTCCTTTCAGTGAATGATTTCTGATGCTTGTGAAAGTATATCCAGGCTAGTACTTATTTTCTTCTTTTTCATGATGAACACGGTGCTTGGTTTCTTTATAATAACTCTTCTTTGTAATCCTCTAATCTTATTTTTAAGAAACTTATTTCGATCTTTAAGCTTCTTATTATTCTTGTACTAATGACATAGGTGTAGCAAGATGTTGTCATTTTGAGTCCTTAGTATATTGTTTTTAACCTTAGCCTCTTCTCTCTCCTGAATCAAATATTTGTTAAGAATTTCTAACTCATAAACATCTTGCTTCAAATTTTCTTCAATGTTTTGTTCTTGTTTTGTACTTGATTTTTTTGTTGAAGTCTCACCTGTTCCAAATTGAGATGACTTTGCTTTCTGTTGTGCCTTTTTCTTTATATAGTCTACATAGTTATAGATATTTGGTTGAACTGGATCAATTTATGGGGTCTACCTTGTTGGACTGCCTATTGGATTGTTTGTTGGGCTGATTATATGAGGTGTATTAAATCCTTCATGTTCAAGATCAATCATCTCTAGTGATTGATTTTATGTTGATAATTTTGAAATTCTCTTACTCCTCCTTCCATTCATTCTTGAACTCTTGATATTTTGTTTTTCAGTTTCATTTATTTTCTTTTCTTCTTCTTTAATTCAGTCATGGGCTGGCGTGGGCTAGATTGATTCCTTCTAAGTTCTTGTTTTTCAATTTTCTGTTCGAATTTTTCAAGAAATTATGACAGTGGAGTATTGTCCTCAAATGGGTCTTCTGGAATTTCAGTCACATTTTCTTCTTGAACTTCTTCTTGGGGTTTTTTTTTTTTCCAAAAATAAGGTTTAATTTTCTCATATTTATTTTGATTTTGTTGCTTGGTTCTTTCTCTAGAGATTCCACAAAATGATTTCTTATCAAGAAATTATGCCAACTATCCCCTTTTGATTGCAAATGTGCTTCTAAAAAAATCTTAATAATTCCATGATGGTACGAGCTATGTATGGACCTAGATTCTCTTTGAATGCTAAATTCCATTTTCTTCAAGCTTTGTAGTAAAAAGTAGGGTAAATTGATTTCAAATCCATCAACAAAGTGCATCATAAGCCTAGCATGATAAACAAACATTGTTCCAAATCTCCCCTCGCATGTTATGAATTTATGGATTACTAATAGAAGATTTCGTCATTTTCCTTTTAATGTTGTGACGTGAAACCTTTCTTGAAAATAGATAAGCCCATACCTGGTTCCTTTAATAAGTGTACCCAATCATTCTCCTTAATCTTTCTATTTTTAAACCATTTTTCTCCATTCCTTGGGAGTCTCGTTTCTTACGCTATCACTGATTCTGTGAGAATGAGTTTGATGTCCCCCGTTTCAACCTCTACTCCATCAAAGGCGCGAGCAAATGATTTAGTAACCTCTGGTTCATATCCATTGAAATTCTCGAAGAGCTGGAGCCACCTCACATGTTGTAGTTGTTCCTTAACTCTCGAATGATACTGGATATTTCTCTCACCATTTGGTTCATATCGAACAAGCGTACCCATCATGTGGAGAAGGTTTTCGGCCCAAATTTCTCTTTTTGACTATGAAATGGAAGAAAAATGAAGAGCGAAGGCTTTGGAATGAGAAATGAATAAGGATAAATTTTAAATGATGGCAAGGTAAGGTGTGGATGAAGGAATTTTTGTTCTATCTTAATTGTACTTGCCCAACTTCCCATATCCTCTATACAAGGACTTGTGCTCTGCGCTTAATTTATTAATCAAACTCTGATGTGACAAGTGTATAGTGATGAGGGGTTAAGGTCATAATGGTAAAAATATTTATAATATCTTCAATCCTTTAATTTCACATCCATAATTTAAAATATAATATTTTAAATGAAACATAACTCAAGTATTCTTACATACCTTAATGTTTCTTTTGATACATTTATGATGTTGAATTTAATTTTGGTTGCAGAATTGTGGATCGGCTAGAGAATGATAGGAATTTTTTCTGTCATATTTTAGATCTGTTGGAGAAGTATTCCTTATTTTTGATAGCTAATCACCTGAAAATTTGAGGAAAAAGAGGGATAAAAGGAAACTGGGATAAGAGAAAAAGGAGTTCTGAAAATCTTGACAGCAAAGAAAATTTTGGTTTTAAATCAAGATTTTATGTACAAACATGCCAACAAAGTTTGTTTTCATGTTTATACATTTATTATTATTTTTCCTTTATTTATTTATTTATTCTTGAAAAATAAATTACAATGAAGTTGAAAATTGAGGAGGAAAATCTCTTTCCTTAATCAACTTAAACTCAAAATTTTATTGTAGATACTTAACAAATTCCTCCTCTGTCAATAGTTTATGATATAATATCAAACTATGGCCATTAACAAGGAAATAAATTTGTTCTTCATTAATAGTATTGATTTTCACTGATCCATTGTCAAAAACAATATCAATCTCATAAGAAAAAAGCCAATGAATCTGAAACTTTCCTTAAAAATATTTAAACTTGGAATAAAAAAGAAGTGTGCAGTCACCTTGTTTGAAATTTTCATCTTTGATGAACTTGTCATACCATTTTTATCCTTGTTGTTGCACTATTGTCTTTCTTTGAATAACATCTTGTCATATTTCATCTAGCTCATTCAATTGTGCTAGCTTTTCCTTCTAAGCTTCTAACAGGTCAAGGCCTAATTTAATAATTGTTCTGTAGGTTTCCACTTGGAACTCAATTGGAACAAAACTTGTTTCCCATAGACAATCTCATAGGGATTATGCCTAGTTGTTCCTCCATGTGGTTCGATATGCCCATAGTGCTTCAAGAACCTTCATTGCATATTTTTGGTAAGAATTTATTCAAGAACCTTTTTAGTAGATTCCACCTTCCCATTGGCTTGTGGATGATATGGAGTAGACTTTTGATGCTTGATTTTATACTGCTCCATAATATTTTGTACCAACTTGGATGTGAATCGGGTACCTTTATTTGTTACAATTTCTCTTGGAACACCAAAACGAGTAAAAATATCCTCAAAAAGAAATGTAACTACAACATTTTCAGTTGCAAATAAAAGAAGATTAGCTTCTACCCATTTTGTGACATAATTTGTGCAAACAAGTATATACCTTTTTTGTTTGGACGAAGGATTTATAGGTCCCACAAAATCTAGAGCCCATTGTTCAAAATACTCTACAAGTACTTGAGGTTGTAGAGGCATTTCATCTGAAGATATTGGTTTTCCCATTCTCTGACAACTATCACATCTTTTGACATATTTCTTGGCATATTTGAAAATAAATGGCCAATAATATCCCAAAAGAAGGATTTTATATGCAGTTATTTTTCAAGCGAAATTCCCTCCACATGGTTCATCATGGAAAGCTTTTAAAAATTTTGGTACTTCATCATCTCGGAAACATTTTTGAATGATCAAATTTTGTCGATTTTTTTTATAATTCTCCATCTATCCATGTGTAGGATTCACTGATTCTGATAAATTTCTGTTTTTATTTTGCCGACAATTGTGGTGGAAATTTTCTTGTGGCTAAATAATTGGCAATATCTGAAAACCAAGGAAATTTAGTAGATATTGCAAAAATATAGTCATAAGGAAAATTGTCTTTTACAGACACAACAACATTATCATTTTGTATTCTGGAAAGGAAATCAACTGTGTTTTCTTTTCCAGGTCTATCAAGAATAGTAATATTCAATTCTTATAATAGTAACAACCATCATATAATTCTTCCATTATTAATTGGTTTATTCATCAAGTATCTAATGGTAGAATGATCTGTATGGATAAAACTTTCTTAACCAGTAATGTAATGGAAAAAAAAATTAATGGAATAAACAACAACTAAAACCTCATTTTCAGCTACAGTATAATTTAACTTTGATGGAGTCAAATTTTTACTTGTGTAATAAATAACATAAGGAGTTAAATCCTTTCGTCCCAATACAACCCCTAAGGTTGTGTCTGAAGCATCAGTAGATATGTGAAAATGGAGAGAAAAATTTGGTCCTCTAACATTGGTGCTACAGTGATTCTTTGTTTCAATGTTTCAAATTTTTTTGACAATCGGAGTTCCATGCAAATTCACAATATTTTGTAAGAAGTTTGAAAAGTGGAGAGGATATTTTTGTGAAGTTTTCTATGAATCTTCTATAGTATCCTATAAATCTAATAAAATTTATAACATCTCTTTGATAAGCAGGGATTGAAATTTTAGAAATAACTTCTACCTTAGATGTGTCTACCTTAATTCCATCTCCTAAAATATGGTGACCTAAAACAATACCTTCATTAAACATCATAAAACATTTTTCATGGCTTAATGAAATATTTGCTTCTTTAATCTAATAATATTTTTTTCTAAATTTCCTATAGCTTCTTCGAAATAATGTCCATACATAGTAAAATCATCCATGTATACTTCCACACAATCATGAATTAGATCAAATAAAATACCTAAGACTACTCTTTGAAATGTGGTAGGTGCATTACATAATCCATAAGGAAGTGCCCTATAGGCATATGATCCCCAAGGACAAGTAAAAGTAGTTTTATCTTGATCTTCTGGTGCTAGTTGGATTTTATTGTATCCACTAAAACCATCTAAGAACGAAAAATATTTCTTTCCTACAAAGGTATCTAATACTTGATCTATAAAGGGTAGTGGAAAATGATCTTTCAAAGTGGATTTGTTTAATTCTCTATAATCAATACATACTCTCCATTTTCCATTCTTATTTGGAACAATCACTAGGGGTGATACCCATTGACTATCTAATATAGGATAAATGAAATTTACATTCAATAATTTTTGTAACTCATCTTTAACAATTTCCCTTAGATTTGGATTCATTTTCCTTTGGGGTTGTCTAACTGGTTTGACATTTTCTTGAATATAAATGTGATGCATACAAGTTTTAGGATCAAATCCTTCCATATCAGTGTATTCCCATGCATATGTAGAAGAATTTTTTTGTAGCATCATTATTAATTTTCTCTTTTGAAGCTCCTCCAGATTATTGTTAATATTTAATGTTTTACCTGGAAAGACTTCTACTTGAGAACTGCCAAATTTTTCCATAGAATATAAAGAAATCTGATGTGGTGATAAATTTTCAATATTACATTGTTCCTGAAAACTTTGATTTTTTTCACAATAAGAAGAAGAATCATTGTTATTCATTAAATTGATTAATTGATTTTCTTCATCTAATTATGAAAAAGATAAGTTGATTGCATGTCATCAGATTCTTCATCATCATCTATCCATACTTCATTTTCTATTTCAGTTGTAGTTTTTGAAGGAGGATATAGTGTGAATTTCTTAGTGGAATTTCCATCGTATATATACATATCTCTTGATCTACAGCTTATGAATGCATCTGTTGTCGCTAGCCAAGGTATACCTAAAATCAATGGATGACCTCATTAATTATTCTTGGGAGTTAAAATCATAAAATCTACAGGATATTACCAAGAATCTAGAGACACAGACACATATTCTAATACTCCATCTCGCTTAATAACATATATGTCTACTAATTGTAATAATGTTGGAGTATATTGAAGATTTTAAAGTTTGAGTTGTTCCATGGTATGTTTACTCATCATATTAATGGTTGATCATAGATCAATTAGAGTATTTGGGATCTCAATACCATTGATATGCATTTTTACAATGGGTCTTCCTAGATCTAAATATTTTTGGACAATAGTTTTCCCCATCAAAATATCAGCAATTTTTCCCACCAATTGAATTTTTTTAATGTTTTTTTCTTTTTCTTCCTGGATTTCTAATGCATAACTCCTTGATGGTTTTTTCAAATATTGGTATTTCCTTTATTGCTTGTATTAAATGATTTTTGATGCAAACATTATTAAGTTCATCTAACATGTCATAGTCTGGTAAAATAATTTTCCTTTCTATTCATTTATCGATTTTAAGTCTTTCGGGAAAAGGTTGTTCTCATAAAGAAATAAAAGGTTGTACAGTTAGAGGAACTCTAGGAGCTTCTTTTATTTGATCATCCTTCGATTGTATAGTGATTTCTTCTCTTAGAGGAGTACTTTGTTGATCAATGTTTTCATCTTTTTCATGAATCTCATCCTCTTTAAATTCCTGGATGATATATGTTGGTGACTTCTTTTGTAAAATCCTACCAGATCTAAGTTGAACATCATTTATACCTAGTGGTGTTATCATACAAGCTTGAAAATTTTGTCCTTCAACATTATAAATAGCTTGTTGATTTTTATTATTTGGGTTTGGAAGTGGTTGAGCGGGCAGTTGATTTGGTTTTTGAGGAAATGGTAATTAAATTTTTTGATTTGGATTTTGAAATTGATAGGGTTGAGTGGGCTGAGAAAAATATGCTGGTGGAAAAGAAGAATAAGGTTGTTGGAATTGAGGATATTTACCATAAGGGTTTTTCCAATCTTGTACCCAAGATATATTTTGAGATTGTGGATGCCAAGGTTTCCAAGGTATAGGTGCAGTCCAATTATTTTATGGTTGTGCATATGATTGAGTGTTAAAACCTTGAGTAATATTTGGTTGTGAAATTTTCCATGGTATTTTAGCAAAAAAACAAAGAGATTCGGCTTGGTTTGTTCCAGTTTCATCTTGAAATATGGCTTTAAGACCAGGTATTTAAGGACACTCTTTAGTATTATGATTCTCATCACATGACACAAATTTAAACACTATCAAGAGGACATTCTCTCAAGGCATATTTCTTTCTACATCTTGGACAAAAGATAGATAGTGTAGCATTTTCATCTTTTTTTCTTTTTTTGTATTTTAAGGGTATCTAGTTTTTCACTAAGACTCCCTAAAATATTTGTGTTAAAGTTTTCAAGAAAATTACTTATTTCAGCTCTAATTATTATCCTAGTTGCATATTTTTTAATTCTGGTCATGACAAGGTCTCTTGCATTTTTCCTAGTTCTAGCCTTACCTCTTGAAATGTGTGTACATAAAAATGTCTCTAAATGAAAGTTGAGAAACATCTCCTTTGCCCATTCAATTGAGGAGATCAATCCACTCATCTCTAATAGATTTCAGCACAAGAGCTTTCAAAGTTTCATCATCTAGATTATGCATCTTAGCCCTTTTAACATTATAGGAAAATCTTTCAACTAAATCTTCAAGATTTTCATCCTCTTTTTGCATCATCTTAAAGACTTCATCTTTAATTTTATGGGGTAAAAAATACTATTTATATTTTTCTAAGAACACATTTTTCATTTCCTCCCATGTTCTGATAGCGTGTGTTCCTAACCCCATAAACCATTTAAATTCTCCATCTTTAAGAGTAGCTGGAAACATTTTTAATTTTTGAGAATAAAGTAAGTAATCATAAGATATACACAAGACTTCAAACTCTAAAAGAAATGTTTCATTATCCTCATGCCTTAATCCATGGAAATTAGGGAGGATAGAGGGTTAGATATTCTTCATTGTTGTTGTGGTATCATCATCAAAGATGGGAAATCCAAAAGGTTACGGTTCTCCTCCACCACCTCTTTCTCCTCTTCCTCCACCTCCTCCTTCATTTCCTCCTTTTCCTCTTCCACCTCCAATCCTAAGTTCACCATTCACATTATGTACTTCTCCTTCTTCTTCCCTTGACATTGTAGATTCTTCAGAGCTAATATAAGGTTCTATGATTGGATCGTATAGCTCTTCTTCCGGTTCTTCTACTAATGGATTATTAAAATAAGTTTATTCTTATTATTCACCAGGTAATTCTAGTTCTTGTCCTAGAAGTTGTTATCAATTTTAAGAAAGAAAAATCACTCCTTTTGTTGTGGATGTAGGTTCTTCAACTACAACTCGGTAGAGGAGGTTGGTGAATTTATAGGTTGGATTTCGGATCTAAGAACCTTAGGAAGTCTATGTTTGTTTTTCAATGATGGAATGTGAGTATCAGTGGGTGGTGTGGCACTAAGAGGTCCATGTAGAGTGAGTGGTGATGTTGGAATCAAGCTTCTACCTCTACTTACAAATCTACCCTTGGAATCTCTTTCTCTATGCATAAATATATTTTTTATCATTTTTCATTCATTTTTTATTTTTATTTTTAAATTAAAGAGGCTCCTAAGAATCAATCATATATATACTTCCTCGAAAATGGCGCCAAAATGTTTGGTACAAATTAATTATCTTTAATTTTCTTCATTAAATGTCAACCGGGATTTGTGTACTTTTGAAATGTATGTGCACTATATATGCTAGGATTTCTTCTAAGAACAAGACTAATTGTAGGAATGAATAAAACCAAATTTAAAATGAACTACAAATTATAAACTAATGACGCACATGTTCTTTCAATCCAGGGTACTAACTGACTAAATTTATCTTTTCTAAGTAAATAAATATCTAATATTGAAAAAATAACCAAAAATAAATGCTTGAAAATCAAAACATAGAAGGAAAATAACCTAGTTCTACTGCTACAGAATTGAACTTATTTGCACTAATTACCGAAAAGAAAATCTTCAAACTAAATTGAAATGGAATCGAATTAAATCTAATTGCTATGAGAAAACTGATGACAAAATATTAAGCTATGAAAGGTAAATTTCTTTAAAAAGAAATGACAAAGAAAGATGATAACAGGAATGAAAATCTAAGTCAAGAGAGATTACCAGTGTGTCTATTAACTTCTAAATTGTATTCCCCATCTAACATAACATAACTTGAAATGACTAACAGTATTGAAATTAAAGGCTAAAACAACTAACTAAGTCTATCATGAAATGATAAAACACTAAGTACAGGTCATCAACGATGTATTGAATCATTAAATATTTTTGATGTTTTCTCCTTTATGAGTACTCTTATGATAAGAATAAAATAACAAAAAATTAAATTTGTAACAAAAATGAAATTATGGAAAACATAAACTAAAATAGTTCCAAAAACTTAAAATGAAAACCTCACAGCTCGCAGGGGGCCTCCTAGAGTGCAGGATCAACTATCAATCACGACGTCACACACACATTTGAAAAGATCGCATGAACTTGCATTAAAGGAAAAAAGTATCAATATGTCCTTGAAAGGATTAAAAACTTAATAATAGTAATCACCACCAGTTCCTAACTTTGTTCTTTGTCTCAGTCACTGTTATTTATACATGTAATAAAAAAAAATTAAAAAGTGTTTTAAGCTGATAAATCATAAACAAACTTGACACCAATGATATCGATATCCTAAGAATAAAATCTCTTTATGACTTGCTATTGTAAAATAAATTCATAGGATATTTCATGTTCTAACAGCTCATTGCCTCGCTCGCTTTAGTCTACGCTACATGTGCTCACTGCAACACACAGTTTTCATGTTTGACCGAGCTTTTGACTTCAAGATCTCTTACTTCGCTTAGATTTCCAAGTAATTTCAGTAGTTGATTGTCCATCTAGAGGCCAAATTTCATCTTTTGGCAGTATTCTTCCTTCTTCTAGAGCGTCGCAACCTATCTAACAACGGATTATGCTGCAGAAAAGAATATTAGCTGCAGAATGTACAAAATTCAGTAATTGCAAGATACTTTTGTCATGATTTCATAAAAAAATAGAGAAATTAAATATGGAGGATTTAATACCTTTTAGGATTTGATCTTGGCCTTAATATATTGATTTTTTATAGAAAAATGTCAAAAAGGTGGAATATGATGGCAAAAAGGGTAGTCAAAAAGAGACATTCCTAGACTTCAACACCAACTACACTAACCAATATTCTGCAAGCACTTATTTATTCAAACCACACTTATCCACCAAGTCAGGGTTAACATAACTATAATTAGATCCAGGTCAATAAAAATAGAAACAACTTGATCACAAATCTTACCTTCCATCTCAATGATAGATGCTTGATGATCTTCCTGCCTATTATCCAACGTTGCATAGATATGAGGATTTCTCTGCCCAAAATCCCCAACAGCTTATGCCTCTTGTGCATTATAGATTTGAGGCCTACCAACCTGATTTTATAGACAATCCATTTTAAGATGCTCCTTACCACATGTCCAACACTCCAACCATCATGTACCATCACCTCTATCCTGTTGTTGTGACCCATGTCCCTACCTAGCTACATTGAACTTCTTATGTGGTACAACATTCTCTTTCTCTTCTGCATTCTGAGGCCTTGTTATTTTCGGCTGCCATTTACCTTTAACTTTATCTTTTCCTTTCCACCCTTACTGAGATTCATTCTTATGATTTAATTGTTCAAAGCGATGCTTCAATTTCCCAATAACTTCCTCAAGTGACTGAGGCTCATCATACTCAATTTGATCTCTAAATTCTAATGGAAATCCACTAACAAATATTTTAACTTTAGCCTTTTTCAGCTTTAAGATATGGTACATACCTCAATAGCTCCATGAACTTGGTCATATACTCCTTGTCTGTCATCGATCCCATTTTAAGCTCATATAATTCCTTGGCTTTGTTGTTGTAATACCTTTCTAACAAGTACATATTTATGAAGAGTCTCTTGAATTCATGCCAAATCAACTCCTTTGTCCTGATGTCGCTAACCTGTTTTACATCTTCCTACCAAATATTTTCTTTCTCTTTGATGCTAAAGATAGCTATTATGGCCTTTATTTGTATACTCATTTAGTTCAAAGAAATTATTCACACAAAGTAACCAAGTTTTTGCGTCCTTAGGATTCTTCAACTCTCCATGAAAAGTAGGTGGCTTCGCTTTATTAAAATCATCTAGAAAGTACCCCATATCACACCTCTTGTAAGGGTGATAATGATGACAATCATAGTGTTTGTCAAAACCATAACTAGAATATTACCTATGTCCATCCCCTCTCCTATCAGAAGTATCCAAAAATTTACCATATTTGATCGTGTCATCTCTATCTAACTTCTGACCACCATGAGACCTGCTTCCATATGCCCCATTAGTCCCATCCTCCTATCCATAGATTATCCAAAGTGGTCTTTGTCTCTGAAATTCTGACAAACTCTAAATAATTACTGCATTGACTTCTGCTTGTTTCTCCTCATTTATTCCTTCAAACTCCTCAATGTATCTGTTAAGTCATAAGAGTGCCCAACACCATGCTTCTCATCTGATTCATAGGGATAATCTTTGTAGTCTACCATCTTGCTAGTCATCTTGATCTCTTCCTATCAGCATACTATGTCATCTAAACCAACTCATAAACAAATCAACGTACCTCATTATAATATGGGGAGGATATCTCATCTGCAAGGCCGACCATATTATCTCAATTCATATATAAACATAATCATATCAACATTTAATAATTATCTCAACCATTATCTAGTTGTTGATGCATGACCATACCCACCACACATCATCACCTCATGCATAGAAACTACAACCATAACACCAACTAGACACAATGCATGCATAATAACATATGTGTGACACACATGCATACACATTACATACAAACATTGACATGCATAACCAATGCATAACCGACATACACCCATGACGAACACATCTAATCAATGACACCATCAAATTTCACATGGAAACACAAATGCAGCCATAACCAACACCATGCATACACAGCCAATGCATAAACCACAACATGAGAAAAAATATGCAATCAACATGAATGCATGACCAACAAATTTCACATCTAGTCCAAGGGGTAAACCATGCTCTGACACCACTCTATAACTCCCTCCTCCCACATTTACCCAAACATAGCGGTCCACTTGGGTAAAAATTTGACGAGAGGCTACTATGATATGATTCAACCTCCTAGGTCACCTTAAGGAAGTGGAACCAAAAAAACACAACCAAAATGATCATCCACACAACCAATAGAACCTCCAGGAGCTAACCCACCTTTCCAAGTGACCAAACCTTGAAGGAAATTAGCAATTTAAGGACTTAGAGCTCTAGTCACTCCCTTTCCAAGCCCTCCAAGTGACTTAGAGCCCCAGTCACTCCCATGAGCCTGCATGAGTGTGATTGTAGTATTTTTCTGTCAGTGCTATGCCAACGACTGTAGGATTTAAGTCTAAATTTAAGGGCTAGGACCTAGTCACTGCCCAAAATTTCATGGAATTTACAAAAATGAAATGAAACATAGAAAAAATGATGCCAATACCAATTATTAAACAGACACTTGACTGGACCCCTACAAGCCATGATAAGAGTTTCGTTAAGCATGTCACAAATATGCATTCTAAAGGTCTAAATAACATATCTGAGCATAGTGGTCTCATACTTATATGAGAATCGCTAAGAAGCATTGATGCCTTATATCATTAGCTGCATTATCATCTATTAGGGCATATATGCATTGCTCATTCATTTACAAATCAAAACATGATGAGAACCATACATTTTCACTTTCATAAAATAGATTCATGACCAGCATATAAACAACAGAAATAATGAGGATACAACAACCATAAATTATACATTTAATCTAGTACATTTACACATAAAATACCAAGGACATGAACTCTTATTAATGAGTGAAAAATTCAACCCGATATGGGACTACCACGTTCCACTTGACCATAGATTGGCTAAGCCAAATTTCTCTTCAACCAATCACCAATGTGCCATATTCCAAGAATGAATGTGGGACTCAAATCAAAAGAACCAACCAAAGATTCTCGAGGCTAAACCAACTCACCCTCATCAATAGAAAAAGGCTTTACCAAAATCCTCACCAGATCACTAGGCCATAAACAAGCATGGATGCCATCAGATTTCTCCACCTACACCGTGAGGAATTTTCTTGTCTCCTAGTCTCTAGGCTTTACCGCAATCCATGGTATGATCCAAGGATCACTAGGTCATAACTAAGACACCACCCTCTAGGATTTACTGTATATCCCACCATTCAATGACAAGGATTCCTAGGTCTGATCAAGGGCGACCACCTAAAGGATTTATCATATATCACGCCATTCACCGGTCGAGGATTCCTAGGCCCACTGAGGCACACAATACCTGGATTTACCGCAACCCACAGTCCAGTTAAAGGGTAACTAAGGCAATGGCTTTACCATAATCCACAGTTTGGTGTAGGTATCACTAGGTCATGTGTTCTTTCATTAAGAGATGCACCTCACTCAGTTTTGAATCCATCCGACAATCTAGCTCAACCAAAACATGAGAACCCCATCACACCATGGCTATCTGAAAATGGAAAGGCAAGGTTGAAGAACATTGTCACACCTAGAAAATCCCATGCCAATGACAGAAAGAGAGCCAAGAAAACACATGCATAACCATGCATGCCAAATCTAGCAAGGAAATCATACATGCAAATAGATACTTGCAAGTAAACCCGGTGTAGTTGCTTGATCCTGTTCTTCCTTACTTGATCTTTTCTTCCTCTTTGACTTATTTTCCTTTCTTTATCCAATGTTGAAGTTCTCTAATAAAACTCTAAGTTTCCAAGAGTGTGTGAGAGAGAGAATAGAGAGAGAGCTCCAAAACTGAACTGGAAAAAGGTACCAACTGATCCTCAGAAGCCTTTTTATCAATCAGGCCTCTATTTTCTTCAATTTTCCATTATTTTCCTTCATTTTCCTCCTCACATGCAACTTATTACATTTCACCTTCCTTTTCTCCTAATTTCCATTATTTTCATAAATAAAATGCTAATTAATGCCACTTTGTCTTTCCAAAGCCTTTGCCATTGCCTTTGCCAATTTCCTTAGCCATAATAACCAAATGAACACCCACACTAGGATGTTTTTCCCAACATTCAGCTTGGAATACGTGTCACATAACCGTGGTTATTATTTTTCCTTTTTTAACTTTTATTACATGGATTTTTCACCAGAGTTGTTACAATCACAGAAATCCAATCCTGCGTACAGATAATCATCAATCATAATGAATTGTTTAGACAACCACCTGAAAAAGGCTAGTGTGAAGCTGACCGCTGACGACATCAAGTCTATCCACCTTCTCATTCGTGGAACCCTTGGATCGATCGGCTCAGGTGTGATATGTTGAGGTTGTAATAATGGAATCCGCTCCAAGGCAAAATAAATCAGAAATGAACCATAGCCAAAGTTTTTCAATTTTCCCTCTTTTTCTTTAGAAAATTGTTCCTTCATATTGACCAATACCCCCTCGCTCCAATTTAATACTGTTGATTCCAAACACTCTAAACCATATTGCATGCATGATCTGCTAGATACATGAAGTGTTGCGCTACCAGCCAATATGGCGATGATAAATAGGATTGTTCTTAGAGGAAAACGAGTCACATATCTAATGTTGATCTTCCCATATCTATTCAGTTGGGCTCGAGCTCTACAATAAGTGGTAATTTAATCTTTCATTTTTTCTCCACCCCTTCTCCCACCTAGGAGGGAGATGGGGGCACCTCTCATGAATAAACCTGTCAAGAAGTATATGTCTTCCACTGATATCTCGAGTATATGTTCCCATAAACAAAATTCATCTTCTTTCACATCCCATGAACTAAAAAGGAACTCAATTAATTCCATTTATTGCCTCATCCCAGGTAACCAGAAGAATTTCAACAATCCACATTTTTTAAGAGCCTAAATGGTGGCAGGGTCATTTGTTGCATTCAAATCTTGTTCTTCATGTTCCCTTTCTCTCTAAACAAAGTACATTTTGTGCTAATGAATACCTAGGACATCAACAAGAGACTCATTAGGATCCTTTTCATGCAAAAACCCTCACAAATTTTGAGAAAAACTGGCAAATTTTACTTGAGAATTGCACCCAACACTGCCCCAAAAGGTAAGACAAAGCATTATAACCCTTCCTACAATGTATCTACACCTAGGTGCAACTCTCCTTTCGAAAAGGAGGTCATGTGTTGGTCCTAGGGAAAAATTTTAGAACCCAGGGCTCTCAAAATTCCATAAAAGTTGCATGAAATCACAAAATGGAACCATGAAATGAAAGGGAAAGGTATTAGCTCCTACCTGGAAGTGAGGACGCTTGAAATGATCCACTAGATTGGTCGCAATCGGCTACAGAAGATCGAGGGAAAAAAGGGCTCAAAGCTCTCACTGTTGAAGGTAAATGTGAAATGGTAAAAATGAATAGTCATTTTCATTACTTATCGTCATTTTTTCATTATTTTATCATGTTTAATATTTTTACCTAGTAATCGTTCATTTTTATCATGAGACATGTATGTTTGATCCTTTTGTGATGTTTTGAGCAGGTTGACAGTTTTTTAATGGATTTTGTCTTGTTTTCACAGATTCTTTTAACCGAGAAGTGCACTTATATAATTTTTTCGGACTTCATAAACTCACGAAAATGGAACCCCTTGGAGTCTTCTTTCAGCTCTTTTCAGAAAATATGAAAAAATTATCGAGCACTTGTCTTTTCGAACTTGCTAAAGTAAATGAAAATAAGTCTACTCAGTATAAGTTTAACCCTTTTCTGGACTGAGAAATACTATTTATGAAAAAGGAATACCTTAGTTGAACATGGCTAAGAGGTTCTCTTGGGTATTGCTTTCTGTCTTTCCAGACTCAAGGGACTATCTAAGAAAAGGAACATCTATATTTTTCTTTTACACCTCTTTTTCAAAATCTCTAAACATGAAAAATATGTTGACTTTTACCTCCGCTAGACTCATTAAAACATCAAACAACGATGGACTTGTCAAACATGACAAGATCGAACCACTCCTTCTCAGGGTTTTTTAAACATACTCAGAGGGATTCATTTGAAGGATGAACTTACAGATAAAACATATGTTATCATCCTCAAGCTTGTTAAAAAATAAAGATGTACTGACCAATATGGTTGGGGAAATTGGGAAAAAAGGGTACTCGATTTGTTAATGGCAGCAAGTCGCCCTTGAACACAACACTCTTCCACTTCAACTATGTGGTTATTGGGTTGGGTAATCTGATTTTATTTTGGTTCATCATGTTGTTTTCAAAGCCTCCATTTTCAGTTTTTGGGTCAATGTTTCCAACTCCATTCAGTGTCGTCGTTGTGTTCAAGGGAAGTCACTCAGTAAATATATGCTACAATACTCTTAAGCCTTCATTCCATGTCCTTTGTTCCTGATCCAGTTTCATTCCATCCATCACTCTGTCTCAAATCATGATACTCGTTTTGTGTTGTTGATGGGAGATACATCAAGACCCCCCTACGACGAGTTTCTTCCTATCGACATCAACTCATTATCCGGGAAGGTTACTTAGAAACAACACTTCGGTACCTTGGTGCTTGCATACATTAATGGAAATTTTACTCTCTTGGCAACATGTTTACATCATGGACCTTCGACAAAAATATTATGTGTGGTGTTTCACTTCAACTCATTCATTCACACCATACAGATTGTATTGCATTACCTTGAGAGCCATTAACATCATCAGTGGTTTCTCTCGTGTCTGTTAACAGCTTACATCATTAACCGGTAATCAAATGGTGTCTACTATGTTCAACTTCATCTCATTGATTCATGTGGTTGGACTCGTACATTTGGACGATCATGTGAACGAGACTGAAGACCCCAAATTTAGTTTCATCCATCTAAGTTGCGATTTCGGGATTAATAAAAGGTCACAATGTATGATGGATATGATCATATATATAGTCACCCAGTCATGGGTCCACCATTTTTCATCAGTGGGCGTGTATTTTGATCATTGTACATGTAAATTTTGCTTATGTTCTGAGTATGGGTATGCCTCGCTCAACAAAAATATCATGATGTAAATGTATTGTAACAAAATATGATCTCGCGGGTTGTTCTTGATCCGAACTTGTCACAAAGTAAAGCACTTTAGTCATCAGTCACAATTTCTGACTTTGTGCATTAGGGGGGAATATATTATAGGCCATTTTTTCACATCTGGTCAGTTTTTCTGTAAACTCGATCAATCAACATTCTTTCACCCCTTAACATCATCATTGCACAAAGCCCTAAGCATGACTCTCCTTAATCCCGTAAGTAGTTTTTTCTTGAAACAACCTTAAATCAACCTCTTTAAGCACCAAAGCAGTCTGTATGCCTGTGGACCTGAGTTCACCAGCAGGTTGCTCCATGTTGGGCAAGGTTGATCACCAGCAGGTTACTCCATGTTGTGGTGTGTTGATTTTATAAATATAGGAGAAAGAGAGAGAATCACAAAGCCTCTTCTTATAAAAGCTTCCAGGATTTGTTACAACTATTTACCTTAGATAAAACTCTCGAATCCAATCCTATCCCTCTGTAGAGTTTCCATCTCTTATCCTTTGATCCCATCTTCCCATAAAGAGTGGATCTCAAAGCCTAGATTGGTAAATGGACAAGAACTCCCAACTTACCATCCTCTTATATATATTTGTGGCCATCCACAAGCTAGGGGTTAGCTTTTGGAGATAGAGTCTACTCTCATGATGTTGTTGTGAAGATTTATTATTCCATGCATTAGGGTTATTAGAGGTGCACTTTGTGGAAAAGAAGGGACAATTCAACTTGGAGGAGCCCTTCTACAATATAAACTCCTATATTTGGTTGTAACTCACTCCATTTCTCTTAATACAAAGAGTTCTTTGTTTTCCTATATATGATGTTATGATTTCATGTATTCCGATGCCATGTTGATCCATTGAATGGAGTATTTATATGATGCTACATAGATGTCGTAGATCATTGGCTTATGTTCTTTGATTGTTCAGGTTCTAATTATAGCGACTGGAGCTAGGATTGGAGCATTCAAGCCAAGAGAGGAGCGAAGCATACGACGGTTCATGGGTAGGCTTCATCCCATTATCTAAATACTTCAAAGGAAACATTATCTTCTTTTTCTTTTTGTTGTTCTAGGCTAGGCCACCCATTCGAGGGAAGATACTTTTGTCTGCAGTCATAGATTACATATAACACTCGGCTTGGAAGTATGGAAAGGAGATGGGGAACTATTTGTCTCTCAAGGCATGTATGCACATGAGATATTATAGAGATTCCACATGGAGAGTTGCAAACCCATGGAGACACCTCTAGTGACCAAATGGAGGAAGGAGGATGCCCCTTCAAGTGAATAAGTGGATGCTACCATTTATCGGAAACTAATGGGTGCACTGAGGTACCTTGTGAACACACCACCAGATATGTGCTATGCAGTTAACCAGGTAAGCCAAGTTATATTTCGGCCGACCAAATTTATTTGGAAGGAATTTAAGCATGTTTTACAGTACCTCAAAGGCACTACCCAGTTTGGAATATGGTACAGACGAATAGAGGGAGTGAAGTTGTTTGGCTTCACAGATGCATATTAGTCAAGGAGTCCATCGGACTGGAAGAGTACATCAGGTGGAATTTTCAGTTTTGGGTCCGCAGTTGTTTCTTGGTACAATAGCAAGAAAATATTTGTGGTGCTCAGCTCGACAAAAGAGGAATACATGGTTGCAAGTCAAGCAGCGTGTGAGGTGTTATAGATGAGAAAGATACTTGTGGGTTTGTTTAGTCAGATGATGGATCCAACAATGATCTACTGTGATAATCAGAGTTGCATCAAGCTCTCTAAGAATCTTGCATTTCATGATCGATCCAAGCATATAGATATTCGGTAACACCATTTATGGGACGATGTGCGTAGGCGGATAATGTCGCTTCAGTACATTCTGACATAGGAACAAGATGATGACATTTTGACAAAGGAATTGTCAAGAGGGAAGTTTGAGTTCCATAGGTGCAGGATAGGAGTGTTGAAGAATGCAACAAGAAATTATCAATTTGATTTTGCCTTGATTAAATTGAGAAAATTTGAATTTATGCATCAGCAGAAAACTTGGTTGTTGTTAACTTGTTTGACATGGCTTGTGTTAGGTCCTAGTTGATTCAGTAAATTCAATTTAGAGGAGTTAATGTTCAATTAAGCATGTGTGATTGTTAATTTGTAGCAATCATGCTCAGTTGTCTCAAGTTTTTTTCAGTTAAACTAGTTCTAACTATTGGAGGAACTAGTGGAAGGTCAATTGTGCAGTGGGACTTCAGTCAAACTCAGTGATCATCGAGTTAACTGATTAATCAACCCAAAATAGCTACTGCATACTGACAATTCAAGTTACCCAGTTGTGGTGGAGATTCCAGGGCAGTGTAACATCAGTTGTAGACTAGTGTTGAGTGTACAGGTGTTGCATGCAGTCAGATGATCAACCTTAGGAATTGCACAATCAATTTGAGGAATTTCCTAAATAATAGGGGCCTAATTTCTCAAGGAATTGTGCTAGGAAATAGGGGCTCAAGTAGAGGCAGAAATTGACTAAGTCTGGGTCAAAGCTTCTCATTGAGCATAGAGATAGGTTATTCAGTTGCAGATTGTGCTCAGTTGAGCAAAGCATTGTAATACATTTCTATTCATCGGATTAATGCAAGCAGACATTGGGGTTTTCAGCAGATTGCTTTCCCCGAAAAAGAAAAAAAATAGTGTGCATGTGTGTTATTTCTTATTGCATGTTTGAGATTATTATTCTAAATTGTGAATTGATTTCTGCAGAGAAGTAGAGTAGGTTTGTGTCTTGTGATTTTGATTAAAACTTCATAAGCAGCTGGATTCAAGTTGGGAGGAAAGGAAAAAGTATTTCGCTAAGGAAAAAAAAGAAGTCACACTAAATCAAATCAAAAGTAGTGAAAAATGGAATGTAAATGCGTTTGGATATAGGGATTTTTTGGTTTGGAATGCAAATGTGTTTGTAAAATTTGTGTATAATGGGATACTCGATTGAGGGTTTGGATTGAGCCTGAGCCTTCGTGCTCAATCTCAAACCTCCAAGGAAGATTAAAATATGTAAAGGTTATGGCCCTGTAACGAGATTAATCTTTAATACAAATATATACCCATTGTTTTAATATATATGTATATATTGAATGCCACATATCAATTTTCTATTAAAATCAAATGAATTACACATCTCTCTCTTATTAGAAAGTAACTCAATTATTTTACTTTTAATTGTTTTTTCCATATGGGCATTGAAATATTTTACTATGATAAACACACACATATATTCAAACAAGTTATTTAAGTGTTATATTGCAATAAGTAAATATAATATTTTTTTAATTACTTTATCTTTCTAAAGTTGATTTAAAATTATCAGATTGACATTGAAATATTTTATTTATGACTTAGTAAAGGTGAAATTCATACTGGGTTGTAAAATTAACCAACCTAGATCTATCTTAACTCTGGATCTAGAAAGGGCCCAGAGGGATCAAATCTCTCTTGAGGTCAAACCTCTTTTACAGTGAAAATATATTCGATCCCTCTTGGCGCTTGGTAGATTTGTAGAATATAGTTAAGATGGATCTAGGTTGCTTTAATTATTAGCTTTTAAATAGGCCATATTAGAGAAAAATAACATGGGAAAAACCATAGGCCAAAGAATTTTATTGTTCTTTATTTTATTTATTTTTTAATTTTAATTTTAATTTTATTTTATTTTGACTAAGACAAAATGTTAAATAATACAATGTCTCACCCATATTAGGTTGGAGAGTGCCTCCAAGCAACAACAAACAGAGTAACCATAATGAGAGTGAGAATATTAATATTTTATAAGACTTTTAATTAAAACTAATATATTTGTTTATATTTTTATTATAGTCCATAGAGTTTTTTTATTTAGAGTATATTTTATTTTGATTTTAAAGGGGGCTTATATCAACTCCATATTAAGCACGAACATAATCACACTTAGCAAACTTAAGATTTTAAAAAAAATTAAAAATATGAATATTTGTAAATATAGAAATGTGAAACTTATGTAAATATATATAATATTATTAAGAACCAACACAAATCCATCTTAGCTCAAGATTTACCAAATTCCTTAAAAAAATCATTTTTTTAGTATAATTTTTTTCTAAATTTGATATTAAAAAAACATTTACATCTTAAAAAAATTAACATTTGATAAGTCCAAAATTAAAATTAATTTATACTAATTATATTATACCATATAAATAATTTTCTTAAATACCAACACTAATTTTTTCATTAATATAATAATAATTTATTTATTTAATATAATATTTTAGAATAATACGATAAATTAAACCACGTGAGAATACAAAGTGCTTTAAAACATTTAATACAATGTCCGATGTCCGAATTCCTTTATGTCACGTTATCCTCTCTTTTGTAAGATGTAAGGAAACAAAAAGAACTAAATCAATTTTTTAATTGCATAATGTGGCGTTGTCATTTGATTTAAAACAAAAAGCAGTTAAATGGCATCGGGTGGGCTCCACGCCACTATGGATTATCATGAAAGATTAATAGTTGTGGGCTCCACTCCACTATGGATTATCATGAAAGATTAATAGTTGTTTACTTGTAAGACAATTCATAATCGACATTTGGCTGGACAAAATCATGTACCTTAATTTAAGACTCGTTGTAATTTGATTGGGTTTTACTCCCATGAAATTATTATTTTTGTTAATAATACTCGCAATTTAAATAATGCCATGTGATGCCACATCCTCTTTTAAGGATTATCTAAAAGATCCTAATATTTAAATAAATTATATTAAATATTAGATTAAGTAAGAACATTTTAGAAGTTAATATTCGAAAGCAGGTTGATTTTCTTAAAAAAAACAATTTTATTTTATTTTAAAATTTGTTATAATTTTATATAAATAATATAAAATTATTAGAAATATGAATATTTTTACAAAAATATATTTAAAGATTTTTACAGAGTTATTTGACTGGTAAAGTTTATGAAAGCATACATATTCTATCCCTTTTGAATATGTGAGTTTTTAGTAGGGAACAACACATGCTCTTAACAATTAAGCTCATTGAAACTTAAAGTCTATGAAAGCATACATACTCTACTCTCTTTCGATTTGAATCTGTAAGTTCTTAGAAGGAAACTACACATGCTTTTAACGATTAAGCCCATTAAAACTATATTTAGGAAAATAAAGAATATGATTGTCTTCTTTAAATAGTAATTTAGGGAATGTGGATATTTTTACAAAAATATAGTCATTTTTACAAAGTGATTTGACTAATAACAAAAGCATACATGCTCTACCCCCTCTAGATTTGAACTTATGGCATCTTAAGAGGAAACACACGCTCTTAACTATTAAGCCCACTCAAGTTATATTTGTGCTAAGAGGTGCTCTCCAATCTGTATGGTAGAAGTTATAACATTATAACATTTTGACTTAGTCAAATTACATAAAAATAAAATAAAATAATAAACATAAATTTAACGAGCCCATTACAAAAGAATTGTTGTAATGTCTTGCTATGTTATTGTTATGTTATGTTATGTTATGTTATGTTATGTTATCTCAACATTTGACTTTCTTGAAAATAAAATAAATAAAACTATTTATTATAATTATTATTTAAAACGTTTTGACTTTGTGAAATTAAATAAACATAAAATAAAATAATAACATTAATAATTATAATTATTAATATAAAAACTAGTCTAGATTCATCTTAACTCTAGATTTACCTAGTGCTGAGAGAGATCAAATCTTTTGAGATGCAAACTGCTTTAAGAGTGAAAAGAGATTTGATCCCTTTTGGCGCTTGGTAGATCTAGAGTTAAGATGGATCTAGGTTGATTATATTTTTTTGCATCGACATGTACTCTCCAACCAAGTATGAAAGAGATATTGTAATGCCCTATTATGTTATACCTCTTTTAGAGTGAAAAGGAATTTAATCCCTCTTGGCCCTTGGTAGATCTAGAGTTAAGATGGATCTAGATTGATTATATTTGTTGCATCTAGATACACTTTCTAATCAAATATGAAAGAGATATTGTAATGTCTTATTATATTATATTCTTTAAATATTTTCACTTACTAAAATTATATAAAAATAAAATAAAAATGTTTAATACATATATATATATAATTTAAATTGTTAAAATTATTAATATATAGATGCCCAAAAAACAAGTATCACATCGATATGAAAACCTTGAAATTAAAATAAACTGACCTGTAAAATATATTAAAATCCTCCTTCACTTACAAATAAAATTGAATATAAATATCTGACCTTGTTTAAAATGTTTCGAGTGACTGTGAACATGCGTTGTATGGACCCTTAGGGAAGGGTGTTGGTTGTTGTGGAGTGGAGATGTGACCAACTTTTAGTGTACTCGACCATGAAACCAGGAAAGACAACGGGGAGGAAAATAAAAATTAAAACGAATATATTCTTAAAAGTCGGGAATATTAAATAAATATTAAACTATAAAATATATATATATATATTAAAATTAAAGAATTGGAGTCATATAATTATATAAGTTGAAAGTTGGAATGAGGAGTGACGTTGGCATTTCATTATTGATCCTAATACCAATTTTAAATGAAACTTGGTACCATGAAATGAAATAAAGTGGAATAAGTGACGTAAAAGAGGAGTTAAGTAATAATGGTATTTCAACGATCATGATTGAGGGGGCTTCTCAACTTAGAAGATGGTTGAAAATTATATAACGCAACTTTTTAAAATAAGGAAATTAGATGATGGGTGCTGGTTATGCTGTTTTATATGATTTTTTTAAATAACATAATAATTTGGTATTAGTGAGCTTCACATCAAAGGGAAGAGATTTTATTTCCTTTTGCATTTTTTAAATTTAAATTTATAAACGTAAAATTATATAAATTATGAAACCGTCATATATGATGTATGTAAGATGTATTTTTTATTAATTTTGTTTAATTAAATTTTAATTAAATTAATTATGTTATATTATATTGAAATAATTATGAAATTTGTTGCTAATAAAATGAGTTTTTGAAAAGTAGAAAAAGAAAAATAATATTAAAAATATAATATATCATGTAATTGATATATGTGTAATTATATGTATTATTAGGATAGGATTGTGGTGGAAATTTTAAAGCTTTTATTTATTGTTTTGATTTTGGGAATTTTTAGTTTTAAGATTTTTTCCTGTTTGAAGTTATTTTATTTTGGTGTTATCACTACAAATTTGTTAAATATGGGGATTTTTTTTGCACTATGGTTCTTCCCTCCTATAAGGTGATGTCATTGCTTCAAATCTCTCGAGCTTTTTGGTCTTCGTGAGGCCGCTCCTAGGGGGTACCCTCTATCTACCAGTGAAAGTTGTCGACTTTGTCTCTACACTTAGCTAGAATTCAAGATCTAATTTGAATCGTTTTTGTCTTAATGCGGCTCCTACACGGAGGTAGACAACTTCAGAAAGGGCTTTTGCTCAAATATTACAATAACCAAATACACATTAATTTATCTAGTCTCAATATTGAGTGGAGGAGCCAAAAGTTAGTGTGCCCCCTCTTCCTCTAAGTCATGATCCTTTGAGGATGCTCTAAAGCCTAGGTTCTCATATCCAACTCCCAAAATCTCTCAAGGCCAACCTTCATTGTAGAACAACCAAAAATATTCCAAATCTAGAGGTTAGAGCGTCCCAATTTGATGTTCTTTGCTTAGCTTATGAGCAAAATGCCATAATTGTTGTTATATTGGGCTATGGCCATGAGCATCCACGCTTCAGGAATGGGTGCATCAAGCCTAGTCCTCGAATATGGATTTATATTTTTATTTAAAAGTGATTTTTCATGGTTTATTTCAGAAATCGAGAGGATAGTCAAAGAGTTGTTTTATCAAGGGCATTAGTTTTGGGGTTGCTTTGGGCTCTCCTTTTAGCCATGGTTGATGTTTCATGAATTCAACCCTTTATCCATGACAACTCTTACCACTTCAGTTTGGGTAAGACTTCCTAATATGCTCATTCATTTGTTAACTAGATATCTTAGCTATTGTAGGAAACTCCCTAGGTTGATTTATTAGGATAGATACAAATAGGCTTGGAAGGGGTATTGTAACTTTTGCATGCAACTGTGTCAAAATAGACCTCAGTAAAGGATCGCTTGATAAGATCCTCGTCAATTGGAATGTCCTAACCTTTTTGCAAATGATGTATTATGAAAACACAACTTTCTGTTGTAGGTGTTGTCAATAGCTAGGTCATCTCTGGAATGCTTACCCTTCTTCTCAAGGGAATTCTCACCCCGTTGATGCCAAGAAAAAGAATCAAGGATGGAAAGGCCCAACAGATCCAAAAGGATCTAAGAATTCCTCAACTCACAAACAAGACAACATGCAACGACAAAAAGCATATGTAGTCATTTTAATCTAGTCCTTCGGCCTCAACTCAGCCCCACGAAGTGCCATCTCATCCAACAGACTCTGGGGCCCTCCTCTTCCTCTACCATCTCCCCACTCTTGTCTAAATCCCCCAGATGGAAAAAACAAGAGATACAACCATGATCCTGGCCTCGTCCGTAAGCAAGCATAAACATCTCCATGAGTGAGATCATTCATACTGTGATAAGGAAGTAGCCATTGTTGCAGACCTTCCAAAATCAAAATTCCTTCAGGAAATGAAACCATTGTATCCATTTCATCTACTCCTAACAACTTGAGATGGATTGACATTCACAAGAAAAAAGGAAGAAATACCTTTAAAAAATCCTATGATCGTGTCTAGGCTCAAAAACCAAAAATATATGTATTTTGTATTTTCAATCTCTAGTTAACTTGTCTTGTTATTTTAGATTTGGTCAAGTTTCCTCAATATCCAACCAATCTAAACTTCTCAACTTTTCATATATTCAAAAAATAATACAATTTATATTTTCTTAAGTAATTTTCATTAATAAAGAAATTTTGAAAAATTATTAAATTATGAAATCATGTAAAGTTATTTTACCATATAATATTAAAGGTAGGGAAACTAAAAATAAAATGGTGAGTATCATTAATCCAACCAATGCTATACACTTTTCAAATTCATCCTTTCTATATTGGTTTTTTATTTGTCCAACAACCAATCTCATTATGAAAGTTATGAATAATGTTTTGTAATGTCAACACATTTTTGAAGCTTACAAAGTTGAAATAATCTTTAATGATTTTCGTCTTATACTAAAATTCATCTTTTACCTTCATAAAAATTCATAAAAATTCAAATTTGCATATTGTTTATTTAATTGTGTTATGTTAAATCTTAATAATGAATCTAAACCTTCAAATCTTTAATCATACTCACAAGTTATAATAACAATAAAAAGCCTATGCCTATTAAATATAATCAAATCATATTTAATATTATAATAATACTCATTTATTTTTATATTTGATTGGAAAACTATATATATGCTTAAGCATTGGTTTCAATTCTCTTTTAAATCAAAATAAGCGACTCGTTAATGTCGTGAAAATAAATAATCAAAGTTGAACATTAAAATGCAATTAAAATTTTCAAAATTTTATTTTTAAGATTTGTAAAATAGAAAAGACTAAATATGAGGTAGATCATTATCGATTCCAAAGAAATTTAAAAAATTAAATCATGTTTCAAGATTTGTAAAATAGAAAAGACTAAATATGAGGTAGATCATTATCGATTCCAAAGAAATTTAAAAAATTAAATCATGTTTGAGAGCTCGATATTTTATATTTAGATGTGAGAAAATATTTCTTTAACTATTTTGAGAGGCGTATTTTATAGCTTAGTATTTTGGGATGTGTAAGTATATATGTCCATTTTTATCTTATAATTTTTTATTAATGTCGGACAAAAACAAAAATCTAAATAACCATAAGATAAAAAGCTGTATGAATATGTTGAATACTTCTACCAGAAAATTCCGTCACATTACTTAAATTATTAAATAACAAATTGTTGTGTTGGATATTTTCTTGTTGTTGAATTGCATCACTTTACCTAAAATTAATCTATACTTTAATGAGAGACAATGGATATGGACACCGCCCAATTAAATATCCAATAATAATAGTTGAACAGGGATATGGAAAAATAGGAACTTTGAATGTGTTGGTTGGAGTCGAAGTACATGGTGATAGGAAACCTAAAAGATAATTACTATTAGCAGTTGGGATTAGTTGAAGTACAGGGTGATAAGAAGCCTAAAAGATGATTGCTATTGGCAGTCGGGATTTATGGAGTGATTTATAATAATAAAAAAAATAGTATTATACTAGAATTTTCACCTTAGGGTGCAAAGGGAATGCCAACGACATTAAACGCGGGGTGGATGGATGATTTAAAAAAACGTCACATGGAGATCTCTACAGTGTTGGCCTACGAATATGGTAATGTTACTTTGTTGAACCTCACACTAAAAACTCCTTGGGCATAATTACTATGGGCATATAACAATTATTAGTCAGTGTTAGGTCAAAGTCACTGCTTCCAACAAAGGTTAAAAAGGTTGTAACATTTGTGATCCATTATCCTACATTGAAAGTAAATATTGAATCTACCCATACATAAATTCTCAAGATAACTCTTTCTTTATACATGAATTCTCAATTTCAGTGGATTTATGTTATGGCATTTTATAAATTTATGCATCAACTAAAGAAAATATCTACTGCGAATAAAAATCGATTATCATTTGTGCAGTTGTGAATTGTCATAAATTTAATGGTACCTCTACTATATATGTTTAATTTGAATGGATAATAAATTATCTCATGCATTTTATAGTTCCTTTATAATATACATTGAATTTGAAAGGATCATAAATTTACCTTCAACAAAAAAATTTACCACATTAAAATTCTAATTTATGTAAAATTTTAAACATCTTTACTTTTTAATAAAGCTACCATTTCTTAAATAACAGGAAAAAGTTAATTATACACAAGAATATAAAATCTTGCTCCAAAATATTTTAATTAAGTATTTGTAAAATGAATATTTAAAAGGAAAAACCATATCGTATTCATATATTAAATTTTTTAAAGACACATTTTTCCAAATATTAATTTGACGTAGTTTTATTATAAATTGTGTTATCATGCCATGTAAAAAACATCATTTAAAAGATTAATACAAATAATAATATTAATATTAATATATTATAATATCAATATTATTAAATTTAATAACTTTGGATTAATAGAATATTAAATTTAATATAATCTTAATTGTTTTTATATTATAATACATATTAATATATCATGATATATATTAATTCTAGATATATATGGGATGAAGGAACAAAGACATAGAGTGATAGAGGTGGAGAGATAGAAGGAATGACAAGGGAGAGATGGAGATAAATTGAAGTAGAGGGGAGAGAGGAATGGAGAGAGTGACATAGAAGGAGAGGAGTGAGAGAGGGAGAGAAGGGTAAGAGAGAGAGGGAGACACAAAGATGAATGAGGGAGAGAGGGGGAGAGAGAGTATGAGAGAGGGAGGGAGATAATGATAGCGTTGGAGGGAAGAGAGAGAGAGAGAGAGAGAGAGAGAATGATGGGAGGAGAGAAAGGGAGAGAGAGGAAGGACAAGAAATAGGAGGAGTTAGGGATGGAAAGAGAGATGGAGCTGGATGGGGATGTTAGAAAATCAGAAAGGAAAAAATATTTTCTTATCTTGAGAATTACTCGTGATTTCTTAACAATCTTATTAACTTCTTTTATGTATTTTTTTATCTTCTTATCATCAAGCAACTACCAAAACATAAACGTATGAAGATCAAAACAACAAGGGCATGGGATATAGATTCTCATCTAGGGAAAAACCCCTCTCCTAGGGGAAAACCCAAAAATTATCGTCTCTTCCTTTAGAACTAAATCAAATGAGACAACCAAGACAAGGACCTCCTCCAATCCACCAATTCAGCCTTCCAAGATAGTCCTTACAATCAACTTCTTTAATATTGTATCAACAAAATATTTTTCCCTACTACATCAGAATTTCAACCTTACCTGCAGACCTGCAATTTCGACCCCTTCATCCAATCTAGAAACTCGCACATGTGGGAGAACAAGAGATAAATTCAACTCTCTTTTAGATTGAAAAATTTGTCTTCTTCCTTCGCTTTAGTTTCTTACTCCTTTCTAGCCTTTTCAAACCTTCTTTTCCACTTCAAATTGCAGATCAAACTCCTTGCTTGGATGGATTATCAAATGGGTCGAATTGCAATACTTTTATAGAATTTATATGAGGTTCAGTTCCTTCGATGAGGCTGACTTGTCTTCTCTTAAGGCCGACTTGGTGGAGGAGGCACAAAATACATTTTGACTCAATTACAAATTTCTTTCTTGATATAAAAAGCCCAAGAAGGGTATAATACATAATGAAAAGGACTATGACATATGACATAAACCGTAGAATAACTCAATGGGTTCTTTGACCTAGGACAAAAATACATGAAGCACGAAGCCCATGCTTATAAATAATTTTCTCTTTCTTTCTTTTTGACAAATACATAAAAATTACATTGTCGTGAGCTAGACAACAATTATGAAGACCGACACTAGTGACATTTCTCAACAAGGTAGAGAGGGAGGGAAGAAGAAATAAATAGGGAGAGAAAAATGGAAAGAGAAAGAGGGAGTGACAAAGGAGAGATGGAGAGACAATGTGTATGTTTGGGGGTGAGATAGAGATATAAAGAAGCAGAGAAGGTGGGGGGAGATAAGGAGAGAGGGAGGGAGATAGTGACAAAGTTGGAGAGAGAGAGAGAGAGAGAGAGAGAGAGAGAGAGAGAGGTGGAGAGAGTGAGGGAGTGATAAGGGAGATGGAAAGAGGGAGATAGAGGAGAGAAGGATGGAAGAGAGATAGAAGAGGGGAGAGAACGAGAAGAGAGAGAGAGATATGGATAGGAGGAGGGAAGGGAAGATAGATAGATAGACATGGAGAAAGAGTGTGTATGTTTTGGGAGTGATATAGGGAGACAAAGCAGAGACAAAGGGAGATAGATATATAGATGGAAGGTGAAGAGAGGGAAGAAGAGGGAAATAGAGATAGGGAGGAATGGAGGGAGAAATATATATATATATATGGGGAGAACTAGAGTGTGTGTGTTTAGGGGGTTATGATAGAGAGAAAAAGGAGGAGAGATGGAGGGAAGATGAGAGAGATAGAGATAGGGAGGGATGGAGGGAGAAATAGATAGATATGAGGAGATCTAGAGTGTGTGTGTTTGGGGGTGTAAGATAGAGAGACAAAGGAGGAGAGGTGTAGGGTGATATAGAAATATATGGAGGGGGGAGAGAGGGAAGAAAATATCTTGCACTAGATGCATTGATTTCAATGTAGATGGTGATTTATAATCATATTTGATTGCTTTCACTACATGCATTAATTTCAGTGTAAATGGTGATTTCTGTTCCTATTTGATTGCTTGCACTAGATGCATTGATTTCAATTTAGATGTTGATTTCTAATCCTATTTTATTTCTTGCACTAGATGCATTGATTTCAATGTAGATGGTGATTTATAATCCTATTTGATTGCTTGCAATAGATGCATTGATTTCAGTGTAGATGTTGATTTACAATTATATTTGATTGATTGCACTAGATGCATTGATTTTAGTGTAGATGTTGATTTCTGATCCTATTTGATTGCTTACATTAGATGCATTGATTTCAGTGTAGATGGTGTTTTCTAATCCTATTTGATTGCTTGCATTAGATGCATTGATTTCAATATAGATGTTTATTTTTTTATTTGATGTAACTCGATGTATGATGATACATTAATTTTAAAGTGATTGGATTAACAATGTGCATTGGTTTCAATGTAAGCACAAAAAAATATTGACAATGTGCATTTATTTTTGTGTTATAGTAATTCAACCTATTAATGTTGGAGAGCAAGAGAGACAAGGTATGATGTTTACTACAATATCTCAAGTTAAATAATTGAATGGTTTATGATTTCAACTGCCCTTTTAATATAATCGATACGAAAAGATGGAAAACTAACAAATAATGTAAATATTTTTTAAATTCGGCCATTCATTAAAAGAAATTCAAAATTATATTATTTCTTGACTTTGAAAAACAAACTAAAAAAAAAAATCATCGAAATATTCTTGAAGGAAATAAATTATTTCAAACATTAGCAAAAAAACAAATTATTTCAAGATTAATATTTCCATAATAAATTATTAAAACTACTCTTCAAAATATATTTAGTAATACCTGGAGGGACTCTATTGAGAATTAATTAGTTGTCAAAAGTTGTGATACCTAAAATTAAGTGAAATAGATGTGCAATATCAATCCTCCTGCAAACTATTGACAATATTTTCTCTCTTCTTCATCACCAACTAATTACTAACAAACAATTACATACACATATATAAATATAACACAACAATTGTAACATTCACAAACAATACCATCCAAATCCAAACACAAACACACAAACCACTCAAAGCATCCAAGCATATATATACAAACCATTCAAGGAAACCAACAAAGACAAAATTAAAGAAGTGAATGATATGGTCATATCAAGAAAAGAAAACATATACATAATAATGATAATCTAAAAATGTGAAATTTTTGCCTCAACTGGAACCATCCTAGATCCATATAAATTTGTATTTATCAAGCGTCGAGAGGGATCAAATCCCTCGAGGTGAAAGCCTTTCCTAAAATTCTACACTTCAAAAAGAATGTTTGTACCTCGAGGGATTTGATCCCTCTTGATGCATGATATATCCGAAGTTAGATGGATCTAAGCTGGTTATTAGACATTTGCATTGCCCATCAACCCTACAATATGCTCATTAGTTCATTCTCCTAATAGAGCTTAAGCTTTAGTGAAGTATTTTGAAAAAAATATATAGTTATTTCATATAGTTTTAACCCACAACTCAATTGTTGATACAAAAGCTAATACAACCCATAATTCAATTGTTGATACAAAAGCTAATACGAGTATCGAGGTAAGCAGAATTAAGCTTTGGTGGAAGATTTTGAAAAAAATATAGTTTATTCATATTGTTTGAATCCATAACTCATTTATTGATACAAAAATTAGTATAGAGTTAAGAAAAGGTATTATGAATATGACTTGGTGAGACTTGGTTATGTCCCTTACCATCATATAGCCACAGGTCTCAATAAAACCATGAATATCTATAAGAAGGAAGATATATTAATTCAAGTATGTGGTAGAAAAATAGAAGTTATCTTCCACAGTGCCTCATACTTCCTCATTCACTCTCTTTAAGTATAATCAGCATTATTATAATTGTAGACTTGAGATGGTCATTATGTGTGGTTTTATGGATTATTATAATTGTAGACTTGATATGGGTCGTTATATGAGGTTTTATTATGGTTTTCATATATTTTGAGTTATTTTTGCTCATTTTTTCTTTGATAATCATTGTTTTTGTTTATTATTATTATTATTATCATTATTGTGTAACCTGGGTAAGTCCTTCTTCATGCATTCAAGTTAAGAGCACATTACAACCATATAAAAGACGTTCAATGACCTTAGCCTGCCCTATGGGAAACCAGGTTTGTTGGCCATTGAAACACATTATATGCCATCCAAAATCTGAAATTTTTATGACTATCCATCAAGGTTTTATATGGTTGATTGTCTAACCACCATTTTATACTTATATTTCTACAAAATTATATATAACCAACATATATAATTGTAAAAACCAACAAAGATAAACATAAAAACATCTACTAATATGAAGACTCCACAGGGGTTGGGTCCTTTGAATTCGAACCCGAAAGCTCTGACTGGGGGAGGCACGAAATGTGTTCCTCAATGCAGCTTGCTTGTTCTCTTGCTAAATCTAAACTTGGATCAACTATAATTCTCTTTGAATTTCCTGCAGCCCTAGATCAAGCTCCCTAGCATTCATCTAAGGGATAATTATGGCTATGGTCACCAGACTCTTCATAATCAAATATAAGTTAACAATATGCTTGTACTAGGTGGTACACCCATGGGTGTTGCCCGGGTCCGGGACAAGATCCCTCCAGTCCTCCACCTTAACTTCTGTGGTTTCCCGACAGTTTAGATCAGTTTCCAAAGTTGTAATTATATTTTTAACATCCACATGAGTACCTGTATTGTAGGCCTTCACCGCCTCTTGAATTATCTAAGCGTTGATGCGTTGACTGCTCCTCTTTGGAGGTATGTCAGAGGGCATTTCTTTGTCCACATTTTTCCTTTGTCGATGGTCGTTACCACCATCTCCAACCCCCGTCATTTTTTCACCTCGAGCCATCATATAAGGAACATTGTCATGCTAAGCATGATTGGGCTAGTATAGATGCACCACCACTAGCCCAAACCAAGGATTGTTCACATAGTCACAGTAGACATTTGTAATAAAAAAACCCTCTATATAACCATTAAAGAGCAGCACAAGACAATCAAAGTCAGAATTGAGCCACCTAAATAGATTCAGTTTCGTCCCAAGTGGATCTCTCCATCGTGTATAAGCTCGGTGAGACACCCAGTGGACCGAGGAGCCATAAAACCATCCCTTACTGTTACAATATAGACCCTTAATAATTTCTACAGTAATGAGTTCCTCGTCATACCGAGGCCTCAAACAAACCATGCGATAAAACAAAAAGAACCAGAACAGAACATTGACCGACAAAACCTTGAGAAAAACCCACTGCAAAAAGAACCTACTACCTTTTTCAGGCCTCCAAGATCCTGAACTACCCCGAAGCATGCAAACATAGAGAAACAATCCCCTGTGGGATAGAATAATTCCAAACACAACTGATACATGGATAGAAACAACACACTAAACATAGAAATATTCAGGGAGAGAAACCCCATACAAATGACTTCCATAACAAACCAGTCCATGTCGACCCACAACTTTGTCATTATCTCGACTACCACATACATTCCTCAGGCCCAGATGAGAGTTAAGATAATATACATACATGGTATCGCTTTCCATGCAGTCAGATAATGGTGACGGTTTTGATGAGAAACACCTCCACCACGAGCTCTCCATCACTATGGAAGAACACCAACACCTTAGAGAAAAACGACTGAACCATCCTGGGAGATAAATGCCCATCGACGGAGATGCTTCCCACCAAAACACCTGGGAAAAATACCCCTTCCCTCGTGTGCCCTTTCCCTTCAACATCTGTGTGGCTTGAGTCTTAAATATTTGTCGTTCTCGCATGCGCAAGTTGACAGATGGCCACCTCCAGGCCTTATCGCTCAACGTTTATACCATCATCCAAATCCCAATGAAGTTTGCTTTGCCTCCTCTCACCCAGATTGGGGGGATTATTATTATTATTATTAAATTATCACTAGTTAAATATTTATGGGGATTTGAATCTTGAATTTCACAATTTACAGAATTCGTGGGCTTTTGTTAATTCTTGTAGTTTTGTTGAATAGTCAGTGCAAAAAAAAGGATTATGTGTGATTTATAGAATGAATTTATGGAGGAAATTGCTTGGCGTGGAGAATAATTTGAAGCATATATTTATAGCTATTATTTTCAACTTGAATGGTTTATCTTATATGAATTAATGTAGGTTAGAAGAGGAATCCAAATGCGTGAATACTAGATGCTAGAGGAAAAAGGAGAATTGGAAACTTATGATAAGAAGTGGTCAAAGTGGCAAGAAAAATGTGGTTATATGGAAAGAGTTGAAGCTCGAGTTTATGATATACATGTCATTGAATCTTCTCTTCATGTCTTCCCTCAGAGAAAAATAATATGAGTTTGTAGGTTGCATGGATAGTTATAGGATTATATATGAAGAATTGGAAGCTAGAATGGGCTATTTGCATTTGATAGTTTCTAAAATTCTAAAGGGTCTTCAACATTAAGGGAACTCATGTAATCCCCCATTTCTTCATGAAATATTTTTGAAGGGACATAGGGCTTTGGTTCATCTTTGGTGAAAGGATGGGATTTAATATTACAATACCCACACATGCTTGTTTCAAAAATTGAAGTGGGAGTGACCTTCACAACATACTTGAATGATATGAATATGCACCCAACTAAGCATGCATTGATTTTTTAGGGAGGCCCTAAAGAAGAAACCCTTAGTGAACTAAAATTTATGTAATATGCAAATTTAATAATGTTTCATAGGGTAGCCTTTATGTTAAACCAATATATATGCCAAATGTAACATGTTGGTTTGAGTAATTTTTTAGCAATGGTTTTGGCTTCTTTGGATATTTTGAACTATAGGCTTTGGCCTCACTTTTCTTAATATGTTTTATCCAACTATTTTGAACTTTCTATGTACTTTTTTTTTTTTAATACGAAATTTAACCATTGCTTTTTAAATGAAAATGAATTTTAAATCTTTTTTGTTGTTAGAATAAGTTTGTATAAATGTGAAGTTTAGACCTATATTATCTCTTATGAAACTAGGAACACAATTTATCAAATACAAAAACATTTTGTGTCTTTATAATTTTGAAATTAAATGCAATGTTCCTTTATTATCTTGATTAATGTTGGATATTCTTTCATGGAGTCTAAAACCATGATTATATATTTGGAATATAAACATAAATTGCTCAAATCAAGTAAGGATAAGATAAGATAAGGTAAGGTAAGATAAGATAGGCTCACTGTTAACCCCGAGCGATAATCAAAATAGGCTCAAAGGAGGTTGGGATAGAGATTATGAAAGTTATCTTAATTATTATCACATAAAAAACAAATCCTTTCACTAATATCAATAATATTATATATCTAATAACCCTATGTCCCTTTCAAATATAAAGATAAGTCATATAATGATAATGAATTATTAACAAGGGGAAGTTGAAATACTACAAAAAATTTCAATCAAATTTAATCTAGATTGTTAAATTATTTTTCCTACATTATGGATATAAACGAAAATAAATGTTGTTGAAATTAGGATCAATGTCAGAAAATTCTAAGGATCCATATTTATTTCAAATATAGAAATTTTGGTGAATTTTATTAATTCTGAAAATAGTAGCTATAAAATTGAACTAATCACATTTCTAAGGATTTTATATAGTTTTTAAAAAATATTGATCTTAAAAAAAAAAAAAATACCTTTATCTTATAAGATGTGGGTGATTTTGGGTTGGTTTTTCCTGATAAGAGGAGGCACGAGAACAATCACATGTCATACATGTTATTTTGTGTATGGTTAAAAACTGGTTATCGGTTTACATAATTTTTGGCATGGTTGAATCTCTTTCGGTTGGTTTCCTGTGGATGATACTCATATGAGTCCCAGAGTAAAAGGAATTCTTTAATGCATGTGCAATGTAACTCTTTATCCTCAATAAAAAGTTCGATTTTTTCCTTGGAAAAAAATGTGTGGGTGATTTTTTATGAAATAAACATAGATTGATATTATTTTAAATATGGAAAATTAATGAAAAGACAAAATTTAACTCCTAAAAATTTCTTTGATTGCGTCTATAATTTTTAGTGAAATTGACAACTACATTAATCCAAAAAGACATTAAAACTATTTTTTTGTAATAAATTATTTTTTTTATAAACTATACTATATACTTAATGGGTGTAGCCTAACTTATAGATGAAATGGTTTTTTTCACGACATGTTTTCGGGTTAATTTTAATAAAAAAATCATGTAAATATTTTTAAAACTTTGAGTTTAAGTTGTTTAATTTGTAAAATTCAAATGCTCTAGAAGTTTTTTAGAGCGTTGAATCATTTATGCATTCAAAAATGTATTTTAAATAATAAAAAATCACATTCTTACTTGAAATCGTATGACCAGATTCCAATATAAAAAACAAAAAAAAAACAAAAAAAAAACAAAAAACAAAAAAAACAAAAAAACTAATTTTTAAATTAAACTACACCTATACTTAATAATAATAAATATTTTTTAAACTTCATAAAATAAAATAAAAAAACTATTTAAATCATTCAATATTAAAAAACAATAACCATTTAGATATTTTCATTTTCATTAATATTAAAAAACAATAATAATTTTAATATTTCTATTTTTATTATATTGAAAAAACATTTCATAAATATTTAATCTATTTTCTTTTATTTACACGCAAAATATTATAATTTTAAAATAAATAACATAATTAATACAAATTCTTAAAATCAAATTTCCCACTATTATTTGATGACAATCTGTTCTCCTCATATTGTGTGGGGAGACAAAGAACATGATGGCCTACTTGACCTATAAAGCAAACTAACGCTCATATTTTAATGGGAGGAATGAAATGTGTTTTTGGGCGGAGGGTTTGGCTCCCACAACACAACCATTATTTTGATCTTCGACAGCCAACTAACAACCCATCTTTTGGTGGTTGCCATCAAAGTCTAATCACTTAATATCATATTTACGTGCCAAGGGATTCATGGTTGGCTTTAACTTTACACACTCGTGTGTTTAAATTCAAAAAGTGATGTATTTTGCTGAGCGTTTAATGCCTTTAATTTATAATGTGAAAGGAGAGGATTTTAATCTTTTTAAATTTTAATTAAATATTAATTTGATTCAATGTAATTAAATATTATTCTTATTTATTGTTTTATTTTCTTTAGATTGGTTTAGTAACACAAAGTTATGGTATAATTTATTATTTTTTAATTTAATTATATTATTATTATGATTATTTAGAAGAAAAAATGTTGGACTCTATTATATCAAAAAAACAAGTAGATTTGTTACAATATGGAGGGATTCAACATATTTCTATATGCTAGGCTTCAAACTTTAGTTCTAAAGGTACATATACATTGCATAAAAGTTCACCATAATTAACTTTGTATCATGACTTTAAACCTGAGAGCTATCAATTTTCAAAATTACACAGTATATAGTAACCAAAAAGTCAAAATGACCAGGGTATGATGCTTAAATGAAAATGCATGGAGTCACTTGACAACGAACTCCCCTTCATCTATGATCTCATTTCCCTCTTTCCGCTGATAATGGATGGCGCTAGGGCAACGTGCAATCCTTTCTTCGACAAGGAGTCTGCAGTCTCATTCCAGTGCCTATAGACATGAGAGAATGTGATCTCCGAGAATGAACCTATCATAATTGTGATGCGCTCCAACCAATTGGTCAATGAGGGTGTGGATAGTACTTATATACCATTAACAATCTCAATTATGGCTTTTGAATTGCCATATATGGCAATGTGCTGTAAATGGATCATGTTTGCAAATTGCAATAGTCCCCAAAGTGCCAAAAGTTTGGCCCTGTGTTAGATCCAACACCGCCATTCCAATGTAGAAGGTATTGAGAATATGGACTGATCACGATCTCTGCCCCATATCCACAAGTGCCAAATTGAGTAGCCCCGTCAAATAAACCTACATGAAATTGTAAATGTAAGGAAAGATCTCAAAACCTAGAAAGGCTTTGAGGAGGAGTTTTTCTTCCAGTAGTATCCATCCATACAATGATACAAGAGCAGACTCTATGTAAAAGTGAAGCAATATTGTCGAAAACCATGTTTTTCTTGGTCCTCCAGAGTTCCCATATTGCAAAGAAGGAAAGAGCTTTAAGCTTTCCTTTCCTGTCAGCCCACCAGGAAAAACAAGAGATGAGCATGGAAAAGGTATGAGGTGAAAGGATACGATAATGTGCCAAGACATAACTCCAAACTTCCTAAGAAAAAGGACAACAAAGTAATAGATGGACAACACTTCAATACCACCTTTATAGAGCGAGCACCAACCCGGTCCTACAAGGCCCCGCTTGGTAAGAGTGTCCCACATTAGGATACAATTGTGCGAGAAAAGCCAACAAAAAGTAATGATCTTGAGGGGAACTTCCCAATGCCAAAAAGAGGAAAAATGACAACGCTCAGGACAGGAATGCAAAAGACATGAGATGTGATTATAGATGTGAGAAACAACAACAAACCCATCCCTCAAGAGACCACCCCAAGTGATAAAATCCCCATTTTATCATTAATTAACAACACAATTATAATAAGTTTTATAATTAAGAATTTAATTATAAAATAAATTATAATTTTGTTGTTAATTAATAATAAGGACAATCATTATTAACTATTATATATATAGATATATGTTTATTCATTATTACATTTAAATAAAGTTATATTATTAAAATTAGGTAGTAATTTATAAGAGTGTAGATTTTTATTTTTATGATGATGTAAACTTACCTTCAGAGGATATGTTTCTAGTTTTGAGTTGTTAATTTATTTTTTTAAATCTAAGTCATATGAGTTCTTAGCTAATTACAAATTGTTCTAATTTTATCTCAATACCAAAAACACTTTAAACATAAATAATATTTACAACAAAACCTATCCATTATAAATATAACTAAATAACATCATATATATATTTTTTAAAGTAACGATTATTTTTCTATGAACAAAATTTGATTTTGGCCAGAATCAATACATTCATAAGCAACATCATGTTCATCTCCCTAAATGATTGCTTTGGCCATAGGAAGAAGATATTCAGAGTTTTCTTGCCTATCTCTTCCACTACATTGTTCTTATATACTCGCCAAAAGATCCCATTAAACATTACATACTTGCATTGCATTAAAAACAAATTAATATAACTAACTAATCTACATCATCTAGCGCCTATTGCCCAACTTCGTCCATCTATGTTGCCTCGACTTCTGTTGTCGTTCTTGCATCCTTTGGTTCCAGCTACACAACCTATTGTTTGATGTCCAAGTGAACCATATTCTCCAGAGCAAGAGCATATTTAGCGCCTCTTACGTGCTCATTATCACCATTCTCCCCAAGCCCAAATGCCTCCTTCAAGATGGAGATGGCAATTGTTTCCACTTTTTCCTTTGAGTTTTCTACCTTGCGATTCAAATTATCATTTTTTTCATAATTACGTTCGAGGCATCCTGCACAATTTCCATATCTTTCCTTAGACTTACTAACTGGCTCATCACAAGAGATAAATGGGACTAGGCTTCAGAGATGATTAACCCACCTATGTGAGATATCATTTTCTCTATTTCACTCTTGAACGCCCTTAAAGAGTTCTTAAAGGAGTCTCATGCACCGATTCCAGATGGGGAAGCCATTTCTTTGTCTTTAGCAAGGTGAGCAGCTAACCATAAAGCAAAGGCCCTAACCATCCATCTACTTATAACTGAGATAAACTCCAAGTTGACAGTCCCAAAGGCCGCTTCAGAATCAACGCCTCTCGTTAATGCTCTTCCTGAAAACAAATTCTTTTCCATAGCTTCCTTCTCCAAGAAAATTTCTCGCACGATCGACCGATAACATTCCTCCTCAAATTCTGTATGTATAGGTCCTTCACATCTCCTTCACATTTACCATAATTATCCACTTGGGGGTTGATATTCAAGACCCTTCTTCCGCATATCATCTGAGCCAAGTAGTTAATACAACAATTATTCCTTCTGACATTTGTATCACCCTTCTCTAAGCCACTGCTCCAAATCGAGGAGATGCATTTAATTCAGATCATGGAACCTAACATTTAGTTTGGGGGGCTTCATCCACCTTCAAATCGCCTTGCTCCAGGGTGACGACCTTATGGGCTTGTTCATTCACCACTTGTAAAATTCCCTTTTTATATGGAAAAATTCGATAAATTCAAATTTGTCTAGCATAAATATTGTTCTTTGCATAGTTGGACTTAGAGTAAAATCTTGATATTTGGACCACTTGATACATTTTTTAATAGTTGTAAGGGAATCACCAAACACTGATAAATGAGCGATGCCATCATTAAGAGTGAGTCTCAATTCTTGCCATAAGCCAAGTTCTTCCACCCTATTATTTGTGGCTACTCCCAAACCCCATTTCATACTTTTTTTCTAGATTCTTTCATCAAGACATAGAATTACCCCTCTCGCTCATGCCTCCCCCTAAATAACATCATATTTTTTACTACCATTTAAATTTTATTTTATATATAAAATAAAATTTTATTAATTGAAATTTAACATTAATAATATATTTATATATAATTAAATATTATTAATAATTAAAATTTAACATTTTAACATTTTAAGGATTTTACTTCGAACAATTTATTTCTCTACCTCCATAGGTTCAAGTTTCAAGAAACATATTAAAATTAACTCATTTATAACATTTATAAATTTTAATAAAATTACCAACTTTCCATAAGTTTTTACAAAAGATATTCAAATTTTAGTTTTTTAAATCAAATTTTTTATTTGGAAGTTTGGTAGTACCTTTCATTTTTCTTTCTCTCTCTCTCTCTTTTTACTCCATATTCATCAACATGTCCACATACATCACCCTTACCGGGGAAGGGAATTGAACCTGTAATGAGTGCTATAAAAATCCGCCTTATCACCGTTTAACCAAAACTCCACAAATACTTTTTAAATAAAATTTAAATAAACATATAAAATGTTATTAATTACTAATATTTTAGAATTAACTATTCAATTTCCATCTTTAACAAAATATCACCTGAATAAAAGATAAACATAATTCACTCTTAATAAATAGATCTATGTTCGATTAGTTATATATTTACGCCAGTAAGGCGTCTTATTTGAAAACAACTTACCTCCTTGCCTCTCTGTCATCGTTCTTAGCCTTAGGATTATTTGTTAGACGATAGAAAGTTGATCAGCCGTTGGATGATCATAACAAGCGAAAGGTGTTCAGTTTTATAACGATTACCGGGTTGCTTGACAAACAGATGATCGGTTTTATAACTGTAAGAGCATTTTCTTTCTACACTTGTCCATTATAGTTGGAATGCATTTAAACAAGCTGCGGCATCCTTATAGTAACGCTCTGTTGAGTCAATGACCTTTGGTTGCGTTGTGCAAATACAAACTAGAGCCTATTCACAGGCAAAGAAATTGTTCATTTAAGCCAGAAAATGTCATGTTTTCATGATCGTTAACCAGGATTTTATTACACATTTGTTCATTTGTTCTTTAAAGTAGACACTGTTATGTTTTATATGTTGCTTCTTTTTCCACACCTGGATCTTGGTTCTTTTGCTTTTTTTCTATTCTTGGTTCTTCACACTTCTTAGCATTAAAAAAGTGTTAAAGAATTTTTGATTTGATTGTTTTTTTTCATTAAATTTTAAAAAAAAAGTGCTGACAAATGCCTTCTTGCAACAACTTGAATAAGGATGGATGCTTACCCCTACGTACATTTGTATATATCAATGGAGGTTTTTGCCATTTTCTATGCCAAAATAATATCTGTCCATAGCACTATCCTCTTCAATCATATCATACTCGGAGAAGAACCGTATCAGAGGATGAACAAGTGCTTCCTCAGCTAATCAACGACTCGTCCAAGCTTTGTTTGGGGACTTCATTGGAATGGATTAAAATATGCATTTCGTTTGGAAAATTAGTTTAAACCGCTCTGTCACTAGCCTTCACTGAAATGTGCAAATATGTTTGGGAAATTACTTAAAACTGTCAAATTTGACTGCCTGAATGGATTTCAATTTCCAACCCTAGAATCATTTTCATTGACACTAATAGAAGCAACCGTGCATCATTTTCAGTCACACTATCTTTTTACTTAACAAGGAGGGATGGTGTGTATAGCAGTTAATGTTTTTTGTTTATTTCTTTGTTTATGGTTAAGAGGAATTTTTAACGCGTTGGTATCATTACGATGAGATTTAAATATAAAATAAGTTATTATGTTACTATCACAATTACAACACTTACAATGCCCAAAAAAAATTTTAAATTTCATTATTTCTTTTTTTTTCCTAAAGTACTATTTATTTTTATTTTGTAACGATATCCCTTACTTGCATAGCCTCATTTTTCCAAAACTCACAGGCTCACTAATGTAGCCTCTCTGTTACAAATAAGTCTCTATATATGCAATAAAGAAATGGGTAAACCTACCATTGAATTTTTTATTTATTGAAATTATTGTAGTAATATATTAATAATATTTTGAAAAAAAGTAATTTGATTGGATTAGTAATATCAGTTTAAATTTTTTACTAAATTTTTATTTGTAAATTTAAATATTGGAAAAAAAATGAAAAAAAAATAATAGAAGTTTTAGATACATTTTCTACATAAATTTACAATATTTCAATTGAAAATAGTTTTATATAGATTTAAAAATAATAGAGGTAGTAAATACTTTTTTTTTTCTTACATCAATTTACATTATTTTGATTAAAAATTAATGGTCTTTTAATGAGTGGTTTATACTAACTAATTCCTCATATATAGCTAAAAACTCCAAAAATTTGGGATCCAATAAATTTTATTAGGTAAAAATATAAGAAAACCTATTATATGTTGGTGGAAAATCTTTATATATGTAAATATAAGAATATGCATAACTCTAATCATAAATTAGGTTGCAAGTTTTTTCTTTAATAAAATTATGAAAAATATTTAGTCTAAATTTACTTAAAAATTTTAGTTTTACTCAAAAAGCATGAAATTTCTATGAGTAGTAAATATAATAATTTACAAAATAATGGAAAAAGTGAGAAAAAAATAATAGAGGTAGTAAATACTTTTTTCTTTTCTTACATAAATTTACATGATTTTAATTAAAAATAAATGGTCTTTTAATGAGTGGTTTATACTAACTAATTCCTCATATGTAGCTAACAACTCCAAAAATTTGGGACCCAATTAATTTTATTAGGTAAAAATATAAGAAAACCTATTATATGTTGGTAGAAATTTAGTTTTACTCAAAAGAATGAAATTTCACTTGGAAAAAAAATCATTAAATGCATTGGCTCAAAACTAAGGCAAAAGATTGTAACCAGTGAATTAGAGAAATTTTGGTGCCACATCTACATTGCACAACATCAAAATTTCATTGGATTAACTTTGAACCTTATTCTCTTATAAATTTAAATATTGGAAAAAAAATGAAAAAAAATAATAGAAGTTTTAGATACATTTTCTACATAAATTTACAATATTTCAATTGAAAATAGTTTTATATAGATTTAATAGCTTACATAAATTTAGAATATTTCAATTGAAAAATTACAGTTTTCTATGGGTAATAAATATACTAATTTACAAAATAATGGAAAAAATGAGAAAAAATAATAGAGGTGGTAAATACTTTTTTTTTCTTACATCAATTTACATTATTTTGATTAAAAATTAATGGTCTTTTAATGAGTGGTTTATACTAACTAATTCCTCATATACAGCTAAAAACTCCAAAAATTTGGGATCCAATTAATTTTATTAGGTAAAAATATAAGAAAACCTATTATATGTTGGTGGAAAATCTTTATATATGTAAATATAAGAATATGCATAACTTTAATCATAAATTAGGTTGCAAGTTTTTCTTTAATAAAATTATGAAAATATTTAGCCTAAATTTACTTAAAAATTTTAGTTTTACTCAAAAGCATGAAATTTCTATGAGTAGTAAATATAATAATTTACAAAATAATGGAAAAAGTGAGAAAAAATAATAGAGGTAGTAAATATTTTTTTCTTTTCTTACATAAATTTACATTATTTTAATTAAAAATAAATGGTCTTTTAATGAGTGGTTTATACTAACTAATTCCTCATATATAGCTAACAACTCCAAAAATTTGGGACCCAATTAATTTTATTAGGTAAAACTATAAGAGAACCTATTATATGTTGGTGGAAATTTAGTTTTACTCAAAAGAATGAAATTTCACTTGGAAAAAAATCATTAAATGCATTGGCTCAAAACTAAAGCAAAAGATTGTAACCAGTGAATTAGAGAAATTTTGGTGCCACATCTACATTGCACAACATCAAAATCTCATTGGATTAACTTTGAACCTTATTCTCTATTTTATTGATCTTTATCTTTGCTTGCTCCATTTTTGGCTCGGCACAATCAAAGTCTCGCCTTGGAAAAAAAAAAAAGGGTTTCCAAGAGCTTCAGGGTTTCAAAATTGCAGATCCACTAAAAACCTAACCTTTATTAAAGCCAATACTTCTATTAACTTCTTGATTCCATTCAAGAATTCCCTATAGCAGAGAACTTGAAGAAGAACCCTTTGGCCCCTAGGTAATATTCCCTTAGGTAATATTCTTGTAAAGGAGAAAGAAGATTTGTTGGAGAGTGGGTCAATCACACTCAATTAGAGCTTTCATGCCATAGTTGGTTATTGAGCTTTCATGCTATAGTTTATTTTTGTATCTTTTTTCAGCCATCAATGTTTGTTGTCCTATTAGTGTAACTGTATACCTATTAAGGTCTCTTTCAAAAAAAATTGCAACCACTTTGTATTTGTCCCTCTTCAAACCCTTTCCATTAGATTGAATCTTGGAATGATGCTTTATTATTTGTTGTCTACATTTTCTTATTTCGGCCCATTACGCACAGAATTTCATTAGGCTTGTTCCTTCACTTTTGACCATGTCTACCTTCTCATCTCTTGAAGAAATTGTCTCTTGGTAACTTTTATTATCATTCAATTAGGAAAACCACTCATTCTTTTCATGTCATGAATCTTTACTCTTTCTTTTCATGTCATGAATCTCTCTTCTCTTCACCCTTTACATGAGAAAATTCATACTTCATTTCTACAATCCTTTTCATAAGGACTAAGTTTTTGACAATAATAACACTTGAATTTGATACCTCTCCTGAAGTTTCCTCTCCTTTATGCTTTGAAATTTCAATTGAATAATAGAGGTAGTAAATACCTTTTTTTTCTTACATCAATTTACATTATTTTGATTAAAAATTAATGGTCTTTTAATGAGTGGTTTATACTAACTAATTCCTCATATATAGCTAACAACTCCAAAAATTTGGGACCCAATTAATTTTATTAGGTAAAAATATAAGAAAACCTATTATATGTTGGTGGAAAATCTTTATATATGTAAATATAAGAATATGCATAACTCTAATCATAAATTAGGTTGCTAGTTTTTCTTTAATAAAATTATGAAAATATTTAGCCTAAATTTCCTTAAAAATTTTAGTTTTACTCAAAAGCATGAAATTTCTATGAGTAGTAAATATAATAATTTACAAAATAATGGAAAAAGTGAGAAAAAATAATAGAGGTAGTAAATACTCTTTTCTTTTCTTACATAAATTTACATTATTTTAATTAAAAATAAATGGTCTGTTAATGAGTGGTTAATACTAACTAATTCCTCATATATAGCTAACAACTCCAAAAATTTGGGACCCAATTAATTTTATTAGGTAAAAATATAAGAAAACCTATTATATGTTGGTGGAAATTTAGTTTTACTCAAAAGAATGAAATTTCACTTGGAAAAAAATCATTAAATGCATTGGCTCAAAACTAAAGCAAAAGATTGTAACCAGTGAATTAGAGAAATTTTGGTGCTACATCTACATTGCACAACATCAAAATCTCACTAGATTTCTTTATCAAATTGTTGAAGGTCACTTAACTTTGAACCTTGTTCTCTATTTTATTGATCTTTATCTTCCCGTGCTCCATTTTTGGCTTGGAACAACCAAAGTCTCGCCTTGGAAAAAAAAAAAGGTTTCCAAGAGCTTCGGGGTTTCAAAATTGCAGATCCACTAAAAACCTAACCTTTATTAAAGTCATTGCTTCTATTAAAGAATTAACTTCTTGATTCCATTCAAGAATTCCCTATAGCAGAGAACCTGAAGAAGAACCCTTTGGCCCATAGGTTTTATTCCCTTAGGTAATATTCTTGCAAAGGAGAAAGAGGATTTGTTGGACAGTGGGTCAATCACACTCAATTAGAGCTTCCATGCCATAGTTGGTTATTGAGCTTTCATGCTATAGTTTATTTTTGTATATTTTTTCAGCCATCAATGCTTGTTGTCCTATTCATGTAACTGTATACCTATCAAGGTCTCTTTCAAAAAAAAATGCAACCACTTTGTATTTTTGCCTCTTCAAGCCCTTTCCATCAGATTTAATCTTGGAATGATGCTTTAGTATTTGTTGTCTACATTTTCTTATTTAGGCCCATTACGCACATACTTTCATTGGGTTTTTTCCTTCATTTTTGACCATGTCTACCTTCTCATCTCTTGAAGAAATTGTCTCTTGGTAACTTTTATTATCATTCAATTAGGAAAACCACTCATTCTTTTCATGTCATGAATCTTTACTCTTTCTTTTCTTGTCATGAATCTCTCTTCTCTTCACCCTTTACATGAGAAAATTCATACTTCATTTCTACAATCCTTTTCATAAGGACTAAGTTTTTCACAATAATAACACTTGCATTTGATACCTCGGCTGAAGTTTCCTCTCCTTTATGCTTTGAAGTTGTGATAACTTTGGCTTCATATCTTGTCTCTTTGGTGATGAAAACTTTGCATTCCTTTTCCCTTTTTCTTCAACACAAAGGCATGTTCACAAGTATCTTCTTCATCATATATCTTATTTTTTCCTCATTAAGTGAAAAAAATATTCTTAACCTATTAAATGTGAAGGACATGACACAAACACAAAAAATATAAATGAAAATTAATGGCAGTGATCAAGAAGAAATATGGAGGAATTGTATCGAAACGACCTCTAATTTCGAAGGTAGAAAATCATGATCTATTTCTTTATTTACAAGGCATTCATGTTGGAATAATTAGACAATGTATTTAACTTGAACATAGGAATCATGATTTGTAAGGCTCAAGAAAGTAGGATTGTAATATTTCACCGTTTGTTGATAAGTTTATGTCTTTCAATAGTTGTCAAAAACCATAAGTTAGTGTTATATGCTATCAAGGTAGAAAATCATGATCTATTTCTTTATTTACTAGGCATTCATGTTGGAATAATTAGACAATGTATTTAACTTGAACATAGGAATCATGATTGTAAGGCTCAAGAAAGCAATATTGTGAGATTTCACCGTTTGTTGATAAGTTTATGTCTTTCAATAGTTGTCAAAAACCATAACTTAGTGTTATATGCTATCACCTTACGGCGTTTCTTTTGCAACATACGGGTGCAATTGCTAGTTATTTTACTATTGAATATAACTTCATCGAACTATATATATATATATATATATATATATATATATATATATATATGATATATACACTATAAATTTGATAGTTCAATTTTCTTTTGAGATGTAGTAGTAATATTAATTTTTTTTTTTTTTTTTAGCTATTTGAATAAGCATAGTTGTTAAAAAGATGCATCTTGAGAGGTCTTTATTACATACGTTCAATAGTATTTTAGTTGTGTATTGTTTTATTAGAAAGGCTTTCAATATTTTTATTTTAGAATTGGGAATGATTTTGTTTTTGGGAAAGAGGTTATCTAATAACCATGACTAAAGCAAAGTTTGATAAAAAGGAATATGTTCGTAGTTCAATGATTAAGTCTAAATTTGATTATCGCACATTGCCAACATGTATTGGCATAGGTAATGAAACTATGTTAAAATATTTATGAAGTCACCAAGATGAAAGTACCCAAATAATTGTCAATGAGAGTTAAGATCATTGGTCCCTAATATTCCAAAGAAACATTAAGCAATTTCACCCATACTCAAACCATAATTATAACTAATGACGGTGGCATTTTCATAAATAATTAAATGCCATCTAGACACCAAGGTTCATTGAGAATAACTTATTTTTAGTTTGTTGGTCATTTGAACTATAGAGTAAAAAAAACCTTATGTATAAATTGCTTTATCCAAAAATCACCCTCGGATCACTGTTATCCATGCACAAAATCGTTTAAAGGAGGGCCATAGACCATTGAACCAAGGAATTGAGCTATGAATATGATTAAAACTCTCAAGGTCTATGAATGATGTTAACTTTATCTAGATCATTGAACCTAGAAATTGAGTTATGGATATGATTAAAATCCTCAAGCTCTATGGATGATGTTAACTTGATCTAAAGGTTTGCAACCAAGAAAACATCTTCTCTCAAATTGTTGTAAATAAGTTCTTATCTAACACTGGGGGAGTGGGGGAGTTTGGTGGACATGTGTCTTTTTTACAAGTACAACGCTATGTATTCCAAATAAGGAATATACATATATTGTGAATATTCGTCATGTCACTTGTGGGAATCGAACCTACATATATTGTAAACATTCATCATGTCACTTGTGGGAATCGAACCTGGGTGGGAGGATTCATTCATTTCTCCCAACCACATGAAATAAACGCAATTGACATTGTGTGAATGTGTGTTGTCTTAAGCTTTCACAAATTCATACTGTGATAAGGAAGTAGCCATTGTTGCAAACCCTCCAAAATCGAAATTCCTTAAGGAAATGCAACCATTGTATCCATTTCATTTACTCCTAACAACTTGAGATGGATTGGCATTCACAAGAAAAAAGGAAGAAATACCTTCAAACAATCCTATAATCATGTCTGGATTCAAAGACCAAAAATATATATATTTTGTATTTTCAACTTCCAGTTAGCTTATCTTTTTATTTTAGATTTGGTTAAATTTCCTCAATATCTCACCAATCTAAAGTCTCAACTTTTCATATGTTGAAAAAATAATACAATTTATATTTTCATGAGTAAAGAAATTTTAAAAAGTTATTAGATTATGGAATCATGTAAAGTTATTTTAACATATAATATTAAAGGTACGGAAACTTAAAATAAAATTGTGAGTATCATTAATCCAACCAGTGCTATACACTTTTCAAATTCAACCTTTCTATATTGGTTTTTTATTTGTCCAACAACCAATCAGATTGATTCGTCTTATACTAAAATTCATCTTTAAACTTCATAAAAATTCAAATTTTCATATTGTTTATTTAATTGTGTTGTGTTACATCTTAATAATGAATCTAAACCTTCAAATCTTTAATCAATAAAAAGCCTATGCCTATTAAATATAATCAAATCATATTTAATATTATAATAATACTAATTTATTTTTATATTTGATTGGAAAACTATATATATATGCTTAAGCATTGGTTTCAATTCTCTTCTAAATCAAAATAAGCGACTCATTAATGTCGTGAAATAAATAATCAAAGTTGAACATTAAAATGCTATAACAAAAATTAATATTTTATTTTTAATTAATATTTTATTTTCAAGATTTTTAAAAGAGAAAAAACTAAATATGAGTAGATCATTATCGATTCCAAAAAAAATTAAAAAATTAAATCATGTTTGAGAGTTTGATATTTCTTTAAAAGGAAAGTATTAACATTATCTAGGATCCTTATTCTTTAAACATGTAGAAAGAAACATGTTATAGTGTGAGAAAATATTTCTCTAATTATTTTGAGTGGCGTATTTTATAGCTTAGTATTTTGGGATGTGTAAGTATATATGTCTATTTTTATTCTATAATTTTTGGCTAATGTTAGACAAAAACAAAAATCTAAACAACCTTAAGATAAAAAGCTGTATGAATATGTTGAATACTTCTAACAGAAAATTCTATCACATTACCTAAATTATTAAATAACAAATTGTTGTGTTGAATATTTCGTTGTTGTTGAATTGCGTCACTTTACCTAAAATTAATCTGTATCTTAATGAGAGACGATGGATATGGACACCGCCCCATTAAATATCCAATAACAATAGTTGAACAGGGATATGGAAAAATAGGAACTTTGAACGTGTTGGTTGGAGTCGAAGTACATGGTTATAGGAAACCTAAAAGATAATTACTATTAGCAGTATGGATTAGTTGAAGTACAGGGTGATAGGAAGCCTAAAAAAATGATTACTATTGGCAATCGAGATTTATGGAATGATTTATAATATAAAAATAATAGTATTATATTAGAATTTTAACTTTAGGGTGCAAAGGGAATGCCAACGACATTAAACGCGGGGTGGATGGATGATTTAAAAAATGTCACATGGAGATCTCTACAGTGTTGGCCTACGAATATGTACAATGTTACTTTGTTGAACCTCACACTAAAAATTCCTTGGGCATAATTACTATGGGCATATAACAATTATTAGTTAGTGTTAAATCAAAGGCACTACTTCCAACAAAGGTTAAAAAGGTTGTAACATTTGTGATCCATTATCCTACATTGAAAGTAAATATTGAATCTACCCATACCTAAATTCTCAAGATAACTATTTCTTTATACATGAATTCTCAATTTCAGTCGATTTATATGTTATGGCATTTTATAAATTAATGCATCAGCTAAAGAAAATATCTACTACAAATCAAAATCGATTATCATTTGTGCAGTTATGAATTGTCATAAATTTAATGGTACCTCTATTATATATGTTTAATTTGAATGGATAATAAATTATCTCATGCATTTTATAGTTCCTTTATAATATACGTTGAATTTGAAAGGATCATAAATTTACCTTCAACGAAAAAAAATTACCACATTAAAATTCCAATTTATGTAAAATTTTAGATATCTTTACTTTTTGATAAAGCTACCATTTTTCAAATCACGGAAAAAGTTAATTCTACACAAGAATAGAAAATCTTGCTCCAAAATATTTTAATATTTCTTTTAATTAAATATTTATAAAATGAATATTTAAAAGGAAAAACCATATCGTATTCATATATTAAATTTTTTAAAGACACATATTTCCAAATACTAATTTGAGGTAGTTTTATTATAAATTTTGTTATCATGCCATGTAAAAAACATCATTTAAAAGATTAATACAAATAATAATAATAATAATATTAATATAATTAAATTTAATAACTTTGGATTAACAGAATATTAAATTTAATATAATATTAATTTTTTTATATTATAATACATATTAACATATCATGATATATATTAATTCTAGGTATATATGGGAGGGAGGAACATAGACATAGAGTGATAAAGGTGGAGAGATAGAAGGAATGACAAGGGAGAGATGGAGATAAATTTAAGTAGAGGGGAGAGGTGGAATGGAGAGAGAGACAGAGAAGGAGAGGAGTGAGAGAGGGAGAGAAGGGTAAGAGAGAGAGGGAGACACAAAGATGAATGAAGGAGAGAGGGGGAGAGAGAGCAGGACAGAGGAAGGGAGATAATGATAGGGTTGGGGAGAGAGAGAGAGAGAGAGAGAATGATGGGGGGAGAGAAAGGGAGAGAGAGAAAGGATGAGAAATAGGAGGAGTGAGGGAGGGACAGAGAGATGGAGTTGGATGGGGATGTTAGAAAATTAGAAAGGAAAAAATATTTTCTTATCTTGAGAATTACACGTGATTCTTAACAATCTTATTAACTTCTTTTATGTCTTTTTTTTTATCTTATTATCATCAAGCAACTACCAAAACATAAATGTATGAAGATCAAAACAACAAGGACACGGGATATAGGTTCTCATCTAGGGAAAAACCCCTCTCCTAGGGGAAAACCCTAAAATTATCTTCTCTTCCTTTAGAACTAAATCAAATGAGACAACCAAGACCCTTGACCAAGACAAGGACCTCCTCCAATCCACCAATTCAGCCTTCCATGCAATCCAGAAACTCGCACGTGTGGGAGAAAAAGAGAGAAATTCAACTTTATTTTAGATTGAAAAATGTTTCTTCTTCCTTCGCTTTAGTTTCCTACTCCTTTCTAGCCTTTTCAAACCTTCTTTTCCACTTCAAATTGCTGATCAAACTCCTTTCTTGGATAGATTTTCAAATGGGTCGAATTGCACTACTTTTATAGTATTTCTGTGAGGTTGAGTTTCTTCAATGAGGCTGACTTGTCTTCTCTTAAGGCCTACTTGGTGGAGGAGGCACAAAATACATTTTTTACTCAATTACAAATTTCTTTCTTGATACAAAAAGCCCAAGAAGGGTCTATTACATAATGAAAAGGACTATGACATATGACATATAAACCGTAGAATAACTCAATGGGTTCTTTGACCTAGAACAAAATTAAATGAAGCATGAATCCCATGCTTATAAATAATTTTCTCTTTCTTTCTTTTTGACAAATAAATAAAAATCACATCGTCGTGAGCTAGACAACAATTATGAAGACTGACACTAGTGACATTTCTCAACAAGGTAGAGAGGGAGGGAAGAAGAAATAAATAGGGAGAGAAAAATGGAAAGAGAAAGCGAGAATGAAAAAGGAGAGATGGAGAGAGAGTGTGTATGTTTGGGGGTGAGATAGAGATATAAAGAAGCAGAGAAGGTTGGGGGAGATAAGGAGAGAGGGAGGGAGATAGTGACAGAGTTGGAAGGCGGAGAGAGAGAGAGAGAGAGAGAGAGAGAGAGAGAGAGAGAGAGAGAGGTAACAAGAAAGACATAAAGAGAGAAAGGTGGAGAGAGAGGGGGTGTTAAGGGAGATGGAGAGAGGAGAGAATGATGGAAGAGAGATAAAAGGGGGGAGAGAGAGAGAGAGAGAGAGGAGGAGGAGGGAAGGAAATATAGATAGATAGATATGGAGAAAGAGTGTGTATGTTTTGGGGGTGATATAGGAAGACAAAGGATAGAAAAAGGGAGATATATATATAGATGGAAGGTGAAGAGAGGGAAGAAGAGGGAAATAGAGATAGGGAGGAATGGAGGGAGAAATAGATAGATATGGGGAGATCTAGAGTGTGTGTGTTTAGGGGTTAGGATAGAGAGAAAAAGGAGGAGAGATGGAGGGAAGACGAGAGAGATAGAGATAAGGAGGGATGGAGGGAGAAATAGATAGATATGGGAAGATCTAGAGTGTGTGTGTTTTGGGGGGTAAGATAGAGAGACAAAGGAGGAGAGATGTAGGGTGATATAGATATATATGGAGGGGGGAGAGAGGGAAGAAAATTTCTTGCACTAGATGCATTGATTTCAATGTGGATGGTGATTTATAGTCATATTTGATTTCTTGCACTACATGCATTAATTTCAGCATAAATGGTGATTTCTATTCCTATTTGATTGCTTGAACTAGATGCATTGATTTCAATTTAGATGTTGATTTCTAATCCTATTTGATTTCTTACACTAGATGCATTGATTTCAATGTAGATGGTGATTTATAATCCTATTTGATTGCTTGCAATAGATGCATTGATTTCGGTGTAGATGTTGATTTACAATTATATTTGATTGATTGCACTAGATGCATTGATTTTAATGTAGAAGTTGATTTCTGATCCTATTTGATTGCTTACATTAGATGCATTTATTTTAGTGTAGATGTTGTTTTCTAATCCTATTTGATTTCTTGCATTAGATGCATTGATTTCAGTATAGATGTTTATTTCTGATTTGATGTAACTCGAGGTATGAAGGTACATTAATTTTAAAGTGATTGGATTAACAATGTGCATTGGTTTCAGTGTAAGAACAAAAAATTATTGACAATGTGCATTTATTTTTGTGTTATAGTAATTCAAATTATTAATATTGGAGAGCAAGAGAGACAAGGTATGATGTTTACTACAATAGCTCAAGTTAAAGATTTGAATGGTTTACGATTTCAACTGCCCTTTTAATATAATCGATATGAAAAGATGGAAAACTAACAAATAATGTAAATATTTTGTAAATTCGGACATTCATTAAAAGAAATTCAAAATTACATTATATCTTGACTTTGAAAAACAAACTAAAAAAAAAATTCATTGAAATATTCTTGAAAGAAATAAATTATTTCAAACATTAGCAAAGAAACAAATTATTTCAAGAGTAATATTTCCACAGTAAATTATTAAAACTACTCTTCAAAATATATTTAATAATACTTGGAGGGACTCTATTAAGAATTAATTAGTTGTCAAAAGATGTGATACCTAAAATTAATTGAAATAGATGTGCAATATCAATCCTTCTGCAAACTATTGACAATATTTTCTCTCTTCTTCATCACCAACTAATTACTAACAAACAATTACATACAGATATATAGATATAACACATCAATTGTAACATTCACAAACATTACCATGCAAATCCAAACACAAACACAGAAACCACTCAAAGCATCCAAGCACATATATACAAACCATTCAAGGAAAGCAACAAAGACAAAATTAAAGAAGAGAATGATATGGTCATGTCAAGCAAAGAAAACATATACATAATAATAATAATATAAAAATGTGAAATTGTTGCCTCAACTGGAACCATCCTAGATCCATCTAACTTTGTATTTATCAAGCGTCGAGAGGAATCAAATCCCTCGAGGTGAAAGCCTTTCCTCAAATTCTACACTTCAAAAAGAATTTTTGTATCTCAAGGGATATGATCCCTCTCAATGCACGATATATCCGAAGTTAGATGGATATAAGCTGGTTCTTCGACATTTAAATTGCCCATAAACCCTACAATATGCTCATTAGTTCATTCTCCTAATAGAGCTTAAGCTTTAGTGGAGGATTTTGTAAAAAATATAATTATTTCATATCGTTTAAACCCACAACTCAATTGATGATACAAAAGCTAATACAACCCATAATTCAATTTTTGATACAAAAGCTAATACGAGTATTGAGTTAAGAAAAATTAAGCTTTGGTGGAATATTTTGAAAAAAATATAGTTTTTTCATATTGTTTGAATCCATAACTCATTTATTGATACAAAAACTAAGTATAGAGTTAAGCAAAGGTATTTTGAATATGACTTGGTGGGACTTGGTTATGTCCCTTGCCATAATATAGCCACAAGTCTCAATAAAACCATGAATATCTATAAGAATGAAGATGTATTAATTCAAGTATGTGGTAGCAAAATAGAAGTTATATCTTCCACAGTGCCTCATACTTCCTCATTCACTCTCTTTAAGTATAATCAGGCACTAGTACATTTGGTCAAAATTCTAACACCTTTGACGTATTGTTGGAAATGTCCCCAATTTTTCTCAATTTTTTAAATCCCACCAACAACCGTCGCATTAGCGACATTAGGGACATTGTCGATATTGCGACGTTTCGGGACACAACGTCAGAAATGTAACGTTTCTATGACATGAGTTGGTATTGTGACATTTGGAGACAAGCGTCGCTATTTCAGCGTTTAGAAACACTTGTCGGTAGTGTGACGGTATTGGGAACAAATGTCAGTATTGTGACGGTTTGCGGACAAGACGTCGGAATTGCGACGCAAATGTCAGTATTACGACATTTGGAGACAAGTGTCGGTATTGTGACGTTGGGAGATAAGTGTCGGTATTGCGACGGTTTGGAGAGACATGTCGGTTTTGCGATGTTTTAAGATATGTGTCGGTAGTGCGACGGTTTGAGATAAGTGTCGGTAGTGCGACGGTTTGGAGATAGGGTTATTAATAGAGGAACTCTGAGGAAGGTGGTTGGATTCCCTCCATCTGAACGCTGCCTCTGATCTGGGGATTCGGGCAAATATCCATGGCCTAGACAAGTTAGGGTTCGATCGAACGACGGTGGTGAAATATAATAGTTACAGTTAACTTCTTACCCCCCTCCAGTGTTCCATTGTGCATTGTTTCATCCTATGCTCACATGCTATCTCTCTGCAACCCTGGAGAAGGTCCATCCATGGTGGAGATTGGCATCATGGTGCACCCCCTATCAGGTAGGCTTTCTAAACCCTTCCTATCTCAGTCGTTTGCAAGGCTTTCAGTTCTCGCCCCTTATGATATCTTTCATCTTTTGTTTCTGACTCAATTCTTCAAATTTTTAACAGGATGACGAGGTGTACAAGGTCAAACCGACCTTCAATTTTGAACATTTATCTTCCAACAATTCCAAATCTAATTCTAGAGTTATCATCGTGGCTATGCAGGCACATCCCATGACCATCTTCAGGTAGTCATTATTTCTACTCCCCACAAGGTTGCAGATATATTTTCCCTTAAGGGGTTTCTATGCTATCTGACAGACAATTTTTCATTGATTGGAATAGAGATATGCTTTATTTATTTTTTCTAGTGGCTAAGTTTAACTTATAGTTAATTTATTTATGTATTGCAAGTATAAACCCTAGCTCCGCACACCCCAGATTCTGTTATATTTTTTGTCGTGTTGTCTCCGAAAGTAAAGGGTTATGGGTCCTCTTGTTTCAGGTGTGACTATACATTCAACGACCTATTTTACACATAAAACATTATGGATTTCACAGAATGTGCTGTGTTGTAGTCCTAGGGTTTAGTTTTCCTTTTTTTATTAAATTATAAAGCTTCTTGACACTGAAAATGTTGAATCTTCCATTCCAAGGATCGAATTTCCTCCTCCACCCAGGCCTGGAATTCCCCCTCCTCCACCCGGCGGTGGTGCCCCTCCTATGTACAGTGCTCCTCCTCATATGTAGTTGATACTTAACATGCCGCCTCCGCCACCTGGTCAGCGGTAGTAGCAACAAAAACCACCTCCTAGACATCAGTAGCAGCAACTATAAATTGAATCAGGTATTTTGTTAATTTCCCTGCATATTTTTGGTATATGCGAACATCTTTTTATGCTTTCTAGCAGGATTGAAAAACTAATTTCACCATTTCAAGTCATGAGTATTTTAAAAATTTTCATTCTAATGATAAAATGAGTTAGCATCTCCAGCTGGGGAAAGCCCAAATCATCGCAAACATTAAACTTGATAATCCTCCTCCAACTTATATTAAGTGAAGATAATTTCATGGCAGAAATTAATAGGCAAATATTTTGTTGAATTTGTAGTTAGTTGAGCTACTACACTTTGCCTTTACTTTGATTAAGTTGATAGTACTGATCATTTTTTTTAAAATCAGGAACCTTTTGCAAGAGTCATTTTTATTTGTATAGAACATTCACAAAAGTATCTTATTCTAGCCTTACAGACCTTATTGTATTTACTATTAGGTGTATTCCTTATTAATCACCATATTCCATGTTGAAATGCTAAAAATTGTTGCCTTGATTGAATATATGTACATACTTCTGTTTAGGAAATAATAGGTTTTAAAACCATTTCATTGTGTGGTTACCATATTATATACATTTTTTGGTGTAAAATGTTTTCTTTAATTATTAATATAACAGTAATGTACAGACAAGGCATTGTTTTACAAAAGTAGGGTGTTGTGTGGCGCTCACCACAAGCTTAGGTATACCATGCGAAAGATTCCTTAATAACTGCCATAACTACCTAAGGGCATAGAAGTTAACAAAACCGTCACCTGGGCATATCCAATAACACTAACATTCCAAAATGTCTAGCTAGCACTTAACCATTAAAGCTGATAAAGTCTTGCCTTATGGTATGAAAATAAACAAACACGTTTTTCAAATCCTGAAGGATTTGTTGCTGGGTTGAGACCTGCATCAGGAGATTTTTTTGTTGTCCTTGGGAATGGGCCTCCAGCCATTATTGGTTGATTCAACATTAGTTATAACAGGCCACTGCCCATCATTTATGACTTGTCTGTTTCTGCAACACCATCAATCACCCACTAGGGCATATTACTATCTTTGTAACCTGGCCTTTGAAAATTTACCTTGATTTTACTCTATTTTACACGTTCAATGCACAATATTATGAAATGCATCCTATTCTTAACCTTTGCAGCATAGATAATTCATAAACATGTAATATACAAAAAAACACAATATAACATAACATTTATCTTTGAGAAATGACACCAATTGGTTTCATACCTAGATGTTCCGCTCAACAATAGACTATGCTACTCATATCTCTTAGTAGTGGGTCATCCCCGTGTTGTGGTCAAGACTCTATTGGGTTAAAAGGCTACCTAAGCCAACTATGGTCCATAGCTACACCAATATGGTAGCAAACCAAGGTACTTGATTCCAACATCTTCCAACCAACTTTCTCTCATCCCCCATTTGCCTTCACAACCCACGGTAGTGCACCCCTTCCTATGCACTCGTAGTCCATTAGGCTATGGCACTAAAATCAAAGGTTTCCAACTCAGAGTGGCTAGGGATGTTCCAAAGGCCCCTGGCTTCTGGGAGTTCCAAATCCACCACACCCAAATCCACCTAGGATTGATAGGGTACGAAATTCACATCGTCATACAACATTGGCTGGAGTTGCAGAGAAACCTCAGGGTGGAGACAAAACTTTGGATCCCCTGAGACAAGTAAGGGTAGGGATGTATATCTCTGGTTGGGAGGAAAATTGTGAAACACATCCCTATGCCCATCCTGAGGTGTATCAATAACTATGATACCCATAACTTATTCAATACAACACTCTGCAAAATAGGGTTACAAAATGGAAATCATTGCCTAAAATTTAGGACATATTGAAGCCATAGGCAAGCATGGATTATGTTGTATATTTCACCATTGTGGCAGAAATTGCAGTCGCGACAATGTTGTACATTTAGGTATGGGTTTGTGATCTTAAACGTTTTTGTACATCTAGATCCCATATATATATATATATATATATATATATATATATATATATATTAAAGGTGCCTCCATAGGTTGAATGGCCTACACATAAGACATCAGACTTGAAGTAAGGCATTAATTCCCCTTAAGACTAGGTCACCATACTTGAAATAGTGGTGCCTGACACTTGAAGGAATTCATGATATCATAATAATATACGATGTCGCAGATGCAGCTTAATTTCGTTCTAGCCTTGGACATGCTCCAATCTATAGGCATATAATTTGACAATGACTTCTAATGATCCTGTCCCTGACATCTACATGGGTAAACTCAGATATCATTTATAGAGTTTAGTCCCTATAATACCCAACTCAAGTCCAACTCTCATGCCCTCATAAAGAGATGATTAGTTCATGGATGCCTTTACTATGGAGCTGAAGAAGAGACTGTCAGGCTTGCCTTGTGTCCCTGAATCTGGCAATAAAACAAAAGGGCTTACTTGTAGTGCCAGTTTTTCCACCTGCTAGGTTGAGGATTTGGCATATAGCCAAGCATATGCATAACTCCCTTCATCGGAAAGCCATCTATCTCGTTACCTTGTGGAGAGACGAGTTTTATTACAATGGTTTATGTTCACTGCATTTGTTCTCAGAGAACATGTTTTATATGCCAAAATCACAACTATAGACTGTCAGGTCATTTGTGTTGTTTTATTAGTGCAATTATTTTCTCAAGCTACAAGTATCCAAAACTCACAAGGAGAAGTTTTGATAAAAACCAGCTAACCGGATATGAAGCCATTGTGTCTACATGATAAGACAGGATTAAAGCCGCTACTGAGCTCTCTTTAAGAGCAGAAGAAACACAACAAGAACACTTATGTGCACTATGCTTTGTTCTATGTGCATTCAAAACCCACTACGTAACATTTCTCCTTTAACACATTTTCTCAAGTAGGGTGTTTGTATCAACCAGGTTTTGGCACTAGGCATACATGTTAATGAGATATCCCAATTTACCACCAAGTGGAGTCAATCCAAGCTTCTATCCATGACTAAAAATGGTGACATAATAGATCATCCTCTTTCTATTCTTTGGTCACGGAGTCTTAAGTTCATAACACGAATAGGCACATTGTTCAGTCTATTTACAATTACACTATTCAACAGTATCTCCTTGTAAGTTATTCCAAATAGATAGTTTTATAATTAGGGAGCATGGAACCATATGTAGCAACAAAGGGTTTCAATACAACGCCATTGTTTATGATTCTCCACAACTGGCTGGTTCAGACACCAATTCAGTTCACATGTTTTAACAAATAATTGGTAAGCAGTGTGTGCTAGATGCTCATTCCACATTTTTTGTCAAACCATTTACCAGTATCCTAGAGGTCCAATGAATTAAACCTGGAGGCTCTGATACCACTTTGTGGTGTACTTGACCCCCTCTATAGCTCCATCAATAGGATGGGGCACTTAATAATTGAAATTTTTACTTTCAATCCTACAGAACTATGGACTCAGAACATACAAACCATGGGCCCATGATTTCAACCAAATTCTACATCCTTCTATTGCAGTTTCATGCTATCTATGTCACTTAACTCACGAACTTCAGTAAAGAATTATGTCATGGCTTATTCCATAGTGTAAATATACTAATTACAACAACGGTATAACATAGCAGTTGAAAAAATTAAACTTTTCTGTCACTAGAGCTGAACCACATTGAATGGATGTCAAGGAACGATTTTCCTCCCAGCTATAGGCAATCCATTAGGATAGCCCCCCGAGTTGGGGTCATGGAATGACACAGGCAAAGAGTCTTCTTCAATTTCCACTCTCCAAAACACAGAACTCTAGCATAATGAAATTGCACTCACAGTAACACAAGATACCCATGATGTGTAGAAAATTCCATGAGGGAATGCGTACCAAGTGATGGAGAAGAACAATGACAAATAATTCCATCTCCAATTCAAATTTTCCTTTTTATATCCCCCTTGCATGGTAGGCTAGTTGTCACCACATAAAAACCTAATTTTCGTAGATAGCTAGGTATCCTTTCTCTAATACTAAATTACTTCGTAAAGGGTGTATATAATTTTTGAGTCAGCAGGGGAAAGTCATGTGCCCCTCATCTTCACTCTAGCCATCTGCCATCTATCAGCCCATGGTCGTTCCCATGTTCCCCTTGGCTATTCTATGTTGCATATGTTAATTTATCAGTGGCACTAACATGTTCACATCATTATCACAGGCCTCACCCAGGCCTTATTAACATCATATTTCATGGTTTAAATGATACACATTCACTAGCGGGGTCTTGGCCTTGGGCCCTCGTTAGGAATAATTTTACATGATCACTTTATATTTTTGCATAAACATTTTGTTTACAAGTCAATGGTACCCTTGATTCAGTACCAAGACAAAATTTAATCATATATGCTAAACTGCACATATACATATTCAAACAATTCTTTGTGGAAGCGTGTTATTACAACTGCAGGAATAAAACAATTATCTTTATCAAAACAAGCAATAGAATAAAGAGAGAGGAATAAATGCACAATGATCTTAGTTTAAGCACAATACCCAAGATACAGTTTAAAAACTCAAGAGAGTTGAGATAAGATTCCACCCAAAGGATGATAAACTCTGGTGTTCTTCACAGGTGTAAAGCTGAGCTCAAACATCTCTTTTGATGCTCGTCTTGGTTCCCAAAATCTGACAAGCTTCACAACAATATTAGCACTGTCTTGGATGTGGGCCAAATATTGGGTATCTGTCCATAATCTCTGACCCAATTTCAATTTCCTCTGCTTTGTGTCCAGGACAACACCCCATTTCTCAAATAAGGTCTCTCTCTCAACAACTGGTAATTTCCTTTGCATCTGCCTAGCAAGTATTTCTCTTTCACGCCTCAAATCTCGAATACTGCAAAATCCACAAATTATTGTTCATATGGATTGGTGCAAACACTTGGTAGGATTATTAGAATATAATTTATATTACATTATCAATATACAATACAATAAAATGTGTGGTAGAGGCTGTTATAATCAAATATACAGCTGCTGAAAAAAGGGAAGGGGTTTACCTAGAAGCCAGAGAAGTGGTTTGATCGTCATTGTGAGTAGGGATATTACCAACCCTGTGAGAGAAACGTTTATGAAGGAATGAAAACCTCCTTAATTCTAACTCCATGTATATTTCATATGAAGGATCACCTTTGAATAGTAGGAAAAAATGAGTTCTGTGAACTAAGGAGACGTAGCAGGTGTCCCAAAGTTCAAATGTTTGCATTCTCTGTTTCTCAAATTCCAAAGACCAGGAGGAATATGATTGTACAAGTTTGGATGACTGATCGAGAGTTACATCATCGAAATTTCTGTCATCATGAACATTTCCATTTGTCTCCAGTTCCATCACCTGCATAAAATATACATTATGTTGTCATGGCCCCTCCTTTCAAACAAATTAAAAAGGACTCTAGAACAAATGAAAAAATCAAAAACAAACTTCTGTAATATTTTCACTCCATTTCTTGGAAAAAAACAAACCAAACCTAGAAAATTTATGTTAATTAAATTAGATATATGTGAGAGCTCTTCCAGAGTTGTCTCACAACACCACAAATGAAACACAATACTCTAGCAAAGGATGGTTGTGCTGAATTTCACGTGAACATTCAATGTGAACACATCCTAAAAGCTTTCAGAGAGACTTAGAGAATATGAAATAACTTATGAAATCCCCCAACCAGCACAATGTAAATCAAGCAAGATGCAGAAAGACCTAAGACCTGAAACTGTACATAATAGGATTGTATTTCAAAAAAATCTTGCGCTGAAATTAAGGATAGAAAAAGATATAAAGAAACCTTTTAAGTTTTAACCAATCAAACAAAGATTTATTTTTCGAAAGTACTAAAGAGCAAACAATTGGGAGTCTTACCTGGCAAGCAAGAAGCTGCTTCTGGTATTGAAGCTTGGCCACACGCTCTTTGAGCTCAGTGATATAAGAGAAAATATTATTAATATTCTCTTTAGCAGCAACCTTGAACATATTCTTAACATTTTTATGTGAAAAGAAGCACCCCGTTCAAGCATTTCAGTGCTGTCTGTGGATAACATATTTCCTATTTACCCTCATTTTTATGAAAAATATTCTTCCTCAAGCTCTCGGGTCTCTTCCAGCCAAATGTTTCTGGTGGAGTGTTTTCATTATGCACAAAACTATCTGTCACCCAAGAAGAGGGAGAGGATGGAGGGCTAGTCATTATTGCAGCTATACAAGTTATGCTCCGTGTTAGTTGCGGAGCTCTACTAAAATCCAATAATCTAACCTCATTGGGAAGATGAAGTACAAGATTTTTAATGGACTGTTGCAAATTTTGAAGCTGCTCTTCCAACACAGCAATTGTTGCATCAGTATTAGTAAATTATAAACTCATATTATAGGCCAAGAAAATCACAAGTATTCTTGTACAGTTCTATGTGATAAATCAAGCAAGGGTATTCTTTTAGTAGTTCATGCTTCAGAGTTTAGAGTTGATGGTTTTTAAGGTCGAGGCTTTGAAATTTGACAATGACAACAAAATAGATAGAAATATATGATCCTAATATTTCATTTACAAATTATTGGTGATCCTAATATGTCATATTTGCCAAGTGTCAGTTTGAGTCATTAGGATAAACGTGGAACTTTGCTCCAGTATTTTTGTATCCTTTAAATCAAGCATTGACAACAAGCTGCATGTGAAATAACCTGCTTGGATGTCATTGAAGGCAATGCAGAGAATTAATATTCATCAATGTACTTTCCAGGAGCTTTGGGAGGAGAACATAAGTGCATCTGTAAGTCTCGAGATATTGGAAATTACTGAGAAGTTCTCGCGAGCAGCTGCAAAACATAGCATTGGGACTGACTAGGGAAAGCTTGACTGTATTACAACAATATTCATGGATTTTCTTTCTTGCAACCAACCACTGGTATTTTGGAAAGATTTTTTCCCTATATTTAACAGTCTTTTTAATCTTCATGGTGCAACATTGATGGCAAGAGAGAATCATCGCTTCTTGAAGCAGGTGGAATTTAATCTACTTCGTCTTGCAGTTTTTCGTAATGATTCCATCAGAAAGAGGGCTATTGTTGGCCTTCAAATTCTTGTGTGGGTAAGTTTCCTTAAGGAGATATGTGGTCTTTCTGAGTGGGATAAAGAATTTAGAAAAAAAATGTTTGTTTGAGGAAACAATTGCTTATTTCATTTCTTATTTTTTGTTGTTGTTGGTGATTGTGTATTCTCTATTTGTAGAATTCCTTATACTATTTCTAGAATACTACATGGTTGCATGTTATGTTGAAAATCACTTTGTCAGAATTGATGTCTGACATACAAGTTACTATGAATGAATTTTGATGGCTCCTTGGAGGAAAGTGGGAAGCCCGACGTCTCAAGAAGTCACTAGACGAAATGGCAATGGAAGAGAGGTGTGGTGATATTTTGAAAGGCTAAGGTCTTTCTGAGAATGCATTGGATGCTATCTCTGAGGGTTCTACACAGAATCATTGGTCATGGTCAAAAGTCAAGCAATTGTCTATAACACTTATTCGTGCCCTAGATGCGGGAATTGAACACACTCTCCTTGTAGGAAATCCATTTCTTTCACTCCTTTGATCAAGGTTATCTTGGATGCATGCATTAACTGAAATTAGAAAATAAAGGATTTTGTAATTTTTTATTTCAAGGTTCTATGATTTCAATAGACAGATATGCAGTAGCAGAGAGCTTTCATAGACTTGCTTGGGCTTATGCACATGTGGAAAATCTGCATATCATGTGGCTTCTTCATTTATGTGATGCTCATCAAGAGATGTAGTCTTGGGCATAAGCTACACAGTGCGCAATGGCTGTTGCTTGGGTCATAATGCAGGTTAGAATCAAATTATTTTGATGTCCTGCATGTTTTTATTAAAAGGAGTAAAGAAACTCTGTAATGCATTCAATATTCAACATATTTACAGCAGTCAAATCCAAGAGTGCCTACTAATAGCATACACCACCTTATTAGGAAAGTTTTACATCTGGTGGTGGCAACTTATATTTTTACAACATATTTATGTTTACAAATAATTTTTGTTACATCTCAGAAGAAAACTGTGCTTGGACCGAAGTTAAAAATTCTACAATTTTATAAGCAATTGATTTTTTTTTTTTGCAGGCATTGGTATGAAGAAAATAAGTTGTCTAGGGAAAGGAGCATGTAATAGCCTTGCGTAAGATTTGTCCAATGGTTAGTAGTGTAGTTATTGGGGAAGCATCAGTTGCAGAATTTGAAGGGTGTGGAGCATCAAAATTGACAATTGACTCTGCTGTGAAATACTTACAGCTTGCTTGTATTCTTTACCCGCTCTTTTTTATTGAAGATTGCAACAAGAAACAGTGAAGGAGGCATCCTGAAACATCATTCCTGATCCTAGTTGGAAAGTGATCACCTAAACTAGGTGGGGACCACACAGGTGATTTTTGGCGCAAAGTCTATTTTTAGACTATGTCTATTTTTAGACATGTCGATCATATTCTATGAGTTGCAGGATGCTATTTGTGGATGGTTGTTCAAGTTGGAAAAATAGATGGAATTCTACTTTTAGACATATTGGGCGGAATCTATTTTTAGACTGTCAGTCTAAAAATAGATATGTCGAATATTATTAGCTCTTAATAATATTTGGACTATAAACATTATCTTATTCTCTTGGAGCACTTCAGTTAAGTGCACAGATGTGGCACAGCAGCTGACAGAAGGAATTACGCTATTCCTGAGGGTTATGTGGAGCTATTTCATGGATACTTCAGTTAGAACTCATGTGACAGAGTTTGGTGGAGTTGATTGAGGAAGTTAATGGAGTTGTGTTCAGTTTAACTAATCTAAACATAGTTGAGCTATTTGTATCTAGTTTAACTGATTGATACAATTAGTGAGAGTTGTGTGAATTAATTTTTAATTAATTCACTAATTATAAACTCATTAATAAACTAAAGAATACATCAGTTAACTTCAGTGCATGGACAATTTCAGTGGAGACCAGTGCAAAGATAGGTGAAAGGGCAAGTGTGACTATCAGTTGTGACTATAAGTGATGCATGGTTTGCATCCAACACTTAGTAGAGATTCCTATAAAGACTGCATGAGAAAGGCTGGGGTAATTCATTCTCATCAAGAGGCATTCTTCAGCAGGGATTGCGCAGTAGAGGCAGGCTAAAGGCTAGCAAAGATCGGTGCATGGGATTTGCAAGATCGGGCCTGATTAGTGTGTAGCAAGTGGAGATTATATTGAGAGCTTGTGAGGAGCTTTGTATGATGATTGTTACATGATCTCTATGACATATATAATATACAGATAGTTGGGGGTTTTTAGCTTTAAGCTTTCCCATTACATACTGTATTCATATGTGTGAATTTTTATGGTTTTAATGTGTGCATGCAATTGATTTTATTTCCGCATGTAATGATCAATGGTAGAAGAGATTTTGTATTGTGCATGAAGTTAAAATAGTGTGTGATTAGGAGAATCTCGGTGGATAACATATCAGTTATTCAAATTTCTACATTTTTTATAGGATGGCTTTAGTGTTGCATTTGTGCAATGCTTACATCCTTAAAGCAGTTGTAAAATGGTGTATTATTTACCATTTTCTTGGTGTGCTTCACCATAAAATACTTGTTTCTCACAACTTGTCGTATATACATTTTTTCTGGGTTTCATTGTCCCTGCTCTTTCTAAATTTTATTTACAGGAATAATGGAAAGGTTTTATATTTGGTTTTCTGATTTTATTGTGGAGTAGTGACTTTTGGCCAGGATGTTGGATGTACCTGGATTTGGCGAAATCTCTCTAACACTTTTGGTTATACCTATGAAGTTGTTAAGTCTGTAGAAGTGGGGATACCACAAGCCAATTAATTGTATGCTTAAATGTAGCTACAACTGATATAAGATTATTTTTCGTGCATGGTCAGTTCATGTAATCATGATCCAAGAAAAGTAAGTTTGCAGTGACTTTCTTGATTACAGTCAACACATAATAGTTAACAAGGACTATTAAATATCAAAGGCTAATATTCAAATTTCATATATTTGAGTGAATGCGCTATTGATGGTTCAGTCAGCCTGACTTTTCTTCCTTGATTGCTAGATTGGGAGTATTTTTCAGTGATGTTATTGGTGCTACTTCAGAAATAGGTAATTGTAATAACTAGGTAGGGTATTATTAAGCTTTATTTTGCATCGATTTTGGTTTCAAAATCGATATAGTTAACCATATTAAAAAATCTCAATATATTAGTTGGAGCTTGCAGAATGCCCAAATGCTCCATGTCTATAAGTATTCATGTGCAAAGCTTACTAATGGAGATCATATTCTTGGAAAATTATTTCACATTTAAAAAGAGAACAAGTTTTAAATGACCACATATTTATTTCATAGCCTTCAACTGAGTAGCAAATGTGACATCACAGACATGTAAGTTCACATCCTTGTTTTGCGCATCCCCCAATCTGATGAGGGAGTTTGAAATGATACCCTAGGAATGATGTCAAACTCAAGTAATGTGGAGATGGGGCTAGAATACTTGAGATAGTCTCAAGTGCAAAATTGTGTTCCAATATAATTTTAATTTATGAACTCTGTTTCGAAAAGTCATTAGATGGTAAAAGTACAACAAATTAACAAAGAATCCGAAGTTAATAGTGCATTATTAACTTAATGGGTTACATTATTTCCTGAAAGAAATTGGCTTAAAAAACATGAAAACACCTTTTTATTTCCAAAATTATATTCAGTGGCAGATTCCACAACGATTCAAGGGACATTTAATGAAAAATTAAAATTAGTTCTCAAGGAAATAGAATGGTCGGGAAATATATTTTTTTTAAATAATTTTTTGCTGTCGTCGGTCTTCCGACGACTAGTTTTTTTTTTAAACATTTTGTGTCGTCGGTATTCTAATGGCTAGTTCTTAAAAAAAAAAATTGAAGCGTTGCTCTAGTGGCACTTAGTTTCTTTTAAAAATGTTTTGTTCCGTCAGTATTACGACGTTTACCTTTTTATTTTTAAAATTTCTTTCCGTCGGTATTCTGATGTGTGCTTCTCAGAAACGTCATTCTACCAACATTTTTTTTTTTTTTTGGTTTCGTCAGTCTTCCGACCTTCTAGTACCATCATTCTAGTGACGTTTGGAGGTGTCGGACTAGCGACAAACCCAAAAGCGATGTTTTTTGGTGCGCCAAAATGTGGTTTCTCCTCACGTCGGACTTCTGACACTTTTTTAGGGCGTCGGACTAGCGACACTTATGACCATCAGAATTGCGACGAGCTATTGAACGTCGGAAGTGCGACATAAATACAAAACGTCAGAATTATCATCACTATACCGATGTTTAAGTCAAGTGTCAGAAGTCCAACGTGAAGAGAAACCGCGTTTCAGCGCACAGAAAAATGTCGCTCTTGGGCCGCCTATGTGTCACAATAGCGACATTTTGGCCGTCGAAATTTGGGGCAAATGTGCTAGTAAGGATTATTATAATTGTTGATTTGAGATAGTCATTATGTGTGGTTTCATGGATTATTATAATTGTAGACTTGATATGGGTCGTTATATGTGGTTTTATTATGGTTTTCATATATTTTGAGTTATTTGTGCTCGTTTCTTCTTCTTCTTTTTTCTAAGTATGACTAATTCTATTATGTATAAAAGCTATTGGTACAAAACTGCCACAGTGTCAGCTGTGTGAGCCTGATCACTAGGCTTGATGAACAAGCTACTCAAAGAGAGTTTGGACTGCCCGGGATGGGAAACCAGTCCGTTTAACCACAAAGTCTGGACCGCCCTTGAGAGGGAAACTGGTCTTAAGTTCATACATGCCAAACATACATAGTAATAAGTCCTGAAATTCAAAAGCAGCCTTTTCAGCTGAGCTATGAGGCAAGATAACATAAAATTTCTACCATAATTGAGAAAAAAAACCTGGAGTGCTTTGCAGAGGCTATTCATGAGTCGGTGATGAAGGTTCCTCGATAATTCTGCAACCAAAGTCATTGTTGTTGTCAATCCTCCCTTCATTGATAGCGTCCTCCATGTCATCATGCTCCACCTCCTTATTCTGCTCGTTCTGAGGATTGGGAGAGAAAGTAGCTGGAGCCATCAATTCACAGGGGAAGCCTGAGACCGGAGGGGAAATGGGAGTGACAGACCGGGGCGAAGCAAGATTTGGAATCTCTTCACGGAGAGTCACAGTAATATAAGCAGTGAGAATGGCACTGTTCGAGGTGCAGTCGAACCTGAGTTCGGCTCGCTGGGAAGTTTGCCGAATGGAGGGACGAGCAAGATTGTGAGGAACAGGAGGGGGAGAACTGCAGGGAGGAACAAGAGCCAAGGGAGGGGAAGCGGGAGTAGCATCAGCAAAATCACGGATCTGGCCACGTCCTCGTCCTCTGTCTCCACGCAAAGCATGAGATTGAATGTGTTCCTCCTCCGCAGAGGAGTCGTCCGAGCCATGACTGAGAGTAGGGCGGCGTTGATAGGAACGCCCTCGGCTGAGACCTCGCCGGCTTCGAATTCTCTCACGGAGATGAGGCATGGTGACAAGAACCGGGCAAAGAGGACCAGGGCAAAAAGGGCAGACTGGGAAAGCAGGGGGAGTGAAGAAGGTCGGGGCTCCCCTGAAGCTGGTTAATTGAACTTGAAGAAGACAATTGAGGTCTCCTCGTGGATCAGTCTAGACCCCGTTGAGAGGATTGATGCTGCAGAGGGGGCTGTGGGAATAATGAAATCCGGGAATAGGCTCGAAGTAGGCGTGTAGAGAGCAGCGGTGCCCAGTATTCGTCCTCACACTGGCATCTGCAGCACCTGGAGAGTAGTCCCCGCGCAGAGGAGACGACGAACCAACCCAGCCAATGTTACCAATCGAACTATCCCGAATGTGCCTCATATCCAAGAGAACCGCCATAATCAAATGCAAAGTGAGCCGATCAAGGGAATTTACTGCTGCGCAAGCTGGCGAGTAATGGCGTTCATAAATGCGGGTACAGGGAGCCATATGGGCGTCCCATGCGAGCTCCTTTGGGAGCAGCGCAGGGATCCACGTCCCATCGACCCCTTCAAACATCTGCATCCGGAAGTGCTCATTTCTTCTTTGAGGATCATTGTTTTTGTTTTTATCTTTATTTTTATTTGCATTATTATTATTATTATTATTATTATTTTTTAAGCTGGGTAAGTCCTTCTTCATGCATTCAAGTTAAGAGCACATTACAACCATATAAAAGACGTTCGATGACCTCAACCTGCCCTATGGGAAACCAGGTTTGTTGGCCACCGAAACACATTGTATGCCATCCAAAATCTGAAAGTTTTATGACTATCCATTAAGGCTTTATATGGCTGATTGTCTGACCACCAGTTTCCACTTATATTTCTACAAAATTCTATAGTAACCAACATATATAATTGTAAAAAAAAACAAAGATAAACATGAAAACATCTACTAATATGAAGACTCCATGGGGGTTGGGTCCTTTGAACTCGAACCCGACAACTCTAAATGGGGGAGGCACGAAATGTGTTCCTTAATGCAGCTCGCTTTTTCTCTTGCTAAATCTGAACTTGGATCAGCTATAATTCTCTTTGAATTTCCTGCAACCCTAGATCAAGCTCATTGGCATTCATCTAAGGGATAATTATGGATATGACCACTAGACTCTTCATAATCCAATCTAAGTGAACAATATGTTTGTACTGGGTGGTACACCCATGGGTGTTTCCTGAGTTTAGGACAAGATCCCTCAATTGCTCCACCTTAACTTTTGCGGTTTCTTGATGGTTTAGATCAGTTTCCAAAGTTGTAATTAGATGTTTAACATCCATAGGAGTACCCGTATTGTAGGCCTTCACCGCTTCTTGAATTATTTGAGCATCGGTGTGTCGATCAGTCCTCTTTGGAGGTATGTCAGAGGGTGTTGCTTTGTCCACATTTTTCCTTTGCCGACGGTCATTACCACGACCTTCAAGCCCTGTCATTTTTGCACCTCGAGCCATCATATAAGGAACTTGTCATGCTAAGCACGATTGGGCTAGTATAGATGCACCACCACAAGCCCAAACCAAGGATTGCTCACATAGTCACAGTAGACACTTGTATTAAAAATACCTTCTATATAACCATTAAAGAGAAGCACAAGATAATTGAAGTCAGAATTGAGCCAGCTAAACAAAGTCAGTTTCGTCCCAGGTGAACCGCACCATCATGTATAAGCTCGGTGAGACACCCAGTGGACCGAGGAGCCATAAAACCATCCCTTACTATTACAATATAGACCCTTAACAATGTCGACAGTAATGAGTTCCTTGCCATACCGAGGCCTCAGAAAAACCATGCCATAAAACACAAACAACCAGAATAGAACATTGACCGACAAAACCTTGAGAAAAACCCACCGCAAAAAGAACCTACTACCTTTTTTAGGCCTCCAAGATCTTGACCTACCTCGACACCTGTTGAGCCTCAAAATTGTGCTTTCTTTCATCTTAATTTACCTCATTTTCCTTTGTCCATTGTTATGCCAGACCCAATTGATCAATGAAATTAGTTAAAATTACTTTTAGAATGATTAACATGGCTAACTTGCTAAGTTTTGTGATTTTTGTCATTGTAATGCATTTTGACCGGAACTAGCTGCAGAATGCAGACATTCCGTAGCTAACCGACAATTCTACAGCTGTCTTCACGTTCAGGCATGTTCCAGGTGTCCTCTCAAGAAAAACCACATATGTATATATTCCACGTCATGTCTACATTGTTCGTTGCTCATCATGAAGGAAGAACCGAATTCTGGATATGGTTTTGGTACGTGGGAACTCATTTAAGGAAGCAGATTTCTAATAGGACTGTCTTAGTCCAGATGTCCTTTTCCTTTTTACGCTGCCACTTTAAGATTCCTAGTATGATTTCGATAAGGAAAGACAATGATCCTCGAATTGTTGCAAGTCTTGTTATGTAAATTTGTTATAAAAACACTTGGGAAACCGAGAGATAGGCTAGATTTTGCTCCGGATTTTGCTTAGATTTCATGCTATATTTCTGAAGACGCAGACTACTCTGTTCAAGTTATTTTTCCTTTAATGAAGAAGACAGTATTGCTTTGAAAGCGTTGATTTGATTTGGAGTTAGATTCCGTCTAGTGGTAGAGGGCCCCTACCTCCTGCACGGATTTATTTGCGTAATTTAGATAAGTATCTTAGTTGTTTTTATGTTTTTTTGAAGTTTGAATTCGTAGTTGTTTTCATTAGCCACTATAGTTATACTCATTCTAAAAACTCTTCCAAAATATTATGATAATGAATGGGAAATGGCTATAGTGTTGTAGGATTTAATTGTAATTTATTTTGTTCACTATCACGGTTATACTTGTTCTAAACACTCTTCCAAAAGAAGAAACTCTTCCAAAAAATCCTTATGATGACTAAGACATGACTGTGATATTGAACGTTGTAGTTGTTTTTTTTTCACTAAGTTACATAGCTGACCTTGCTCTTAAACGCTCTTCCAAAATATCATAATGATGGGTAGGAGATAGCTATGATATCTTAGTTTTTAAATTGCTTTCAGTCTTTATGTTTGCATTTGCACTGAATTATACAGTTAGGATTGTTCTAAGAAACTCTTCCAAAATACCAATCATGATGGACAAACAGGTTGTATAATCCCATAGGTTAATGCATGATAACTTAGTTAGGATAATTCGGAGTCTAATTGCATTCAACTCATGCTCTGTTATTTTGTTTTGAGTTTGATAATGACTTGTTAGTTCAGCATTGTTTTAGACTAGTGACATCTTAAGTTCAGTTAGCTTAACTCATTGCATTTTCACTCCACATTTAGTTTACATCCACGGCATATTAGATCACTTTAGTTGCTAAACTTAACAAAATATCCTTCATTATTTACAAACCTCTTCTTGTTCCAAATCTATAATTGATTCATAACCATATGAACAGAAGACAGTATCATTTCAAGGCCTGAAGTATTTCTGCAACTTCCTTATCATCTCACAAACAAACATTTCCTCAAAATACTATTCTAAAAATCTATAACCTTCGAGTGAAGTGTAGTGGTATCAAACTAAGTTGCAGAATAGAGTTAGGAACTAGTCTTAGAGTAGAGATCTTATGATGGTATCAATGTTTTCTTCCAAATATACTTCAACAAATCTCTAATCATGGATAAAATGTTGCATCATTATAAGCTAGTTGTTTAAATTGTTTAGTTAGGAGAATTTGCATACTTAGTTGACCATTTCTCAAACACTCTCCCAAAATACCTTTGATGAAAGATTTGGACAAGTTAAGTTTATGTTTTGATTCATTTCCTTAAATTCATTATCAAGCTTGGTATTTTGCTTAGTCATATTTTAGGTTTGATTTTGTTTCAGTATTTGCCTTTGCATTTGTCACTTGTCATCAACCAATTAGGCTTCACTCTATTTTTAATCATGAGCTTCTTTCCACTAGATTTCTAGTCATTTTCCTTGTGAACATAAAACTACGAAAAGACCAAAAACACCATAAATCATCACAAAAGACCAAAAACATCATAAAACACTAAACACAACGCATTAAGAGACAAACACCTAGGCACATACGGTGCACTTCACTTCAGCAGTTTACCAACCCTGGTTGACAATTAAATGAACTCAATTTAGGAGACTAGGTTGAGACCAAACAACACCCACGAACATAGAGAAACATTCCCCTGTGGTATAGAAAATTTTATCACTATAAAAATTTTCTGAAACCTGGTCAGTTACACTTGTTCCTAAGTCATAATGCTAGGTAGGGTTAGATACATTTTATATTTTTTAAAAGGTCTAGATCATGGGTTAAAGGTCTCATTCCATCACTAAAAAATGTTCATTAACCTTGTTTCATTCTTCAAAGATCTTATGCCACGTTTTGAAACCCATTTTAAATTTTTTTTTTTTTTTGAAAATTTGATGAATAAGCCACGAAACCACGTTTTCGTAGCGCGCTCAGTGTAAAAATTTGATTTTGCGCTACGAAAATGCTGGTGATTTCGTAGCAAAAAAACCCGAATTTGAAAATCATGTGCTACGAAATCGGGGATTCTCAGTTTTGTGTTTGAGCTGTCACATCTGTCAAATACAGTTAAATTCCTCATCATTAGGTGTCAGCCACGAGTTCTCCTTCACACATGCAACCATTCATTATAATTATTAGGGGCCATTTGTCATCGATTAGGGGTCAGTTGTCATTGGTCCTTTCAAATTTGAAAACAGTTGGCTGTTTTCGACTTCATATGTCTCATGCAAGACAATAGTGCATGCATGCTTATGTTTTGAAGAAGAAATTAGTGGTGAAAGACTTGCGTTAACTGAAACAAATTCAAGCGAGGCTTCTCATTCAAATTCAGGTTATATTAGTATTTTCAAAACTTTCTATCAAGTGAGTTTGAAATTCATTGCGGGTGGAAGCAGAATTGTTATCAAGCGAGGCAGAATTGTTATCAAGCGAGGCTGAACTCATTTACTAAGCGAGCCAATTCATTCAACAGGAAGCTCTGATTGCTAATTTGCTAATTTTATGAAGACACAGGGTTTTCAAAGGGATTATCACAGATTTATGAAGATACAAGGCTTTCAAGAAGAAAATGGCTGAAGAAAAAAGGAGTCATAGGTCTGGTCATTGCCTAAGACCAAAACCTGAAGGTGTAGAAGCCCTTACAAAAGACAAGTCTGTTGAAGAAGCCTTTAAGAAAGTAGGTTTCTGGAGGTTTTGTGAAAAACTTCAAGGAGGGCACACTCGAGTCACCAAATAATTTGCCATAAACTTCACAGGATCAAACTCAAAGATTGGATTCCTCAATTTACCAATTTCTCGTGAAGTGATATCAACAGTTACAGAAATTCCAAGAGGAGAAGACAGGTGGTTTAAAAACTTCAAGTTTGACATGGTACCCTGCAAAATCTTTCTAAAACCAGAGTTTACAGAGGTTGACTTGAACAAAGCTGTGCCAAGAAGTTATGTCAAAGATACATTTTCCAATCTGATCTACAATATTCAGAGGTACTTCACCTGCGAAAGGAGATACCACAATGTGTATACCTATCACTTTAAAATCTTGCTTCATTTCACAGGGATGATATCTCTAGATTTACCTTTTTATCTTTTCAGAATTTTGGCTAAGATGCCTGATAAGGTACAATTGAAAGTTGAGTCATGTGAAACCTCATTATTTCACCATGGCTTAGTCAAGTTAATAATCTTACATGAGCTGCAGAAAGCAAATAGAGAATTGGTTGAATTCCTCTTTTTGAGTAGAATTGGGATTGAAGGAACAAGTGTTAGTCCTCAAGCTAAAGAAAAAACTCCATCAAAGATTACTGCCCCTGTAGAAACAAAGTCAAGAATATTTGTTAAGCTCAAGCCTCAAAAACAAGTTAAAAAACCAATGATAAGAACAACATTGAATATCCAAGATACTCCTAAATCCGCACAGAAGAAGAAAAATTTGGTTAAGGAGACAATTCTAGAACAGTCAACTAGTAAAACAGATCAAAATAAGTTGACTAGGAGTCAAAGGTTAAAGGAAAAGGGTAAGGCTGTAGTTACAGAGGGGTCAAGAGGTAATTTGAATGATATAATTCAAGCTATTTACATTGAAGAGTCTCCCATAGTACTAGCAGACTTCATCAAACTGGATACAAGTGGCAGCAAATCAAATAAATTGAAGACATCCAAAAGGTTAGATTTTCAGGATGAAGTGGCAGAGTTTATCTTTAAGCCCAGAAAACCATAAACTAGGCACTCCAAGAAGTTGAAACAGTCAGACATGGAGATGGATCAAACAGGAGGTGAGAGTGATAATGTTTTTGAAGAAACCACAAATACATCATTTTCAATGCCTGAAGAAGACAAAAACAGGGTTTTCAATATTCAGAAGGAAAAGAGCAGCTATGAAGATGTTAAAGACAAACTCAGATTTTCAAATAATGAGATTGATAAGTTGAAGAAAAAGGTGAGAGTGCATGCAGAATAAAGGGCAAACTTTGAAAGGATGAAAGGACCGTGGGAGTTGGAGAAAAATCCAAACCCTGAATTAATTGATAGTCAAGCTCAATTCTTCATATGGACCCTACTTGCAATCAAAGAAGCAAAATTCATTAGGATGGTCAATACCAAGTTAAGGGAAAACAATAGAAGGCTTAAGGGGAGAGTAGAAGACTTGGAAATACAGCTAGCACAGTTTTAAGATCAGCCATAGCTAAAATAAGTGCAAACAGTAAGTGTCATACTTTAACAAATTTTCGAGGTTATGTGGTAATATCTCATTTTTGGAGTTGTTTAAAGTTGATGTTTATGGGTTATGAAAGCTGATATACACCTAGAAATATAGTATTAAAGGGTTGAAAACTAAAATTTTGGAAGGAAGCTGTGAAAAGTGAAGGCTCTATGAAACTGTTGAAGGTGACACACAGCAATTTCGTAGCGCGCTACGAGACTGCTGTAGGATGCAGTTTGAAGAATTTTTGCAATTTTCAAAGGTGAAAAGGGTTTGTTTTTGAGCTTTGATGCTGGTGGGAGGTAGATGTAGAATATCAATGAAGATCCAAGAAGTTTGGCACATAAAAATGGAGGTTTGAAGCATGATTTTAAAGGGAAAAGTCTGCACTATGAAAACAACAGACTCAGCAGTTTTGTAGCACAACAGTATTGACAGTTTTTGCACCATTTTGGAGGTTCGGGATTTTCATAGCTGGAAGGTCGAATTCAAATGAAGGTTATAAGACATTTGCCACATGTTTTGAGCACCAGTTCTTCAGCAGTTGGTTCGAATGGACAGAAATGAGGCATTCAGCTATTATACAAGGAACATGCTCCTATTTTGCAGGAATGGATAAGAAGCAGGTTGATGGGGTCTAACAACAAGAAGATAAACAACATCATGGTCGAAGTCTTGAAGAAATAGCTATCAAGAATAGTTTTTAATGATTAGATAAGGATGTTAAAGGTTTTTAAGATATAATATATAGTGTTTTAGTCCTAGTTGTATTAGGACTGTAAGACAGACAGTTTAACTTTCAGTTTGTAAATGAAGTTTGTTTAGAAGTTGATAGGTGTCAAATTCGAATTTCTTCTCAAATTTTTGGAAGGAATCCAAGGATGTAATGACCACTCTATAATAGGGAAGAAATCAAATTGCATAGGGTTGGCATTTTCATTGAACAAGCATACTTTTTGTGATATCAGAGAACTGTGTTTTTATCTTAATACAGAGAGTTTTGTTTCATCACTCAGGATTCAGAAAGGGTTATGGATGTTTGATTGTCTCATGATTTTTCTCTTTAAATTACTTGTAGTGGCATGAATATATGTTACTTAGAATTCATTGAAGGTGCTCTAACTTCCTTCATATGTTCATAAACTGTGTTTATTCTCTATCCTACTGTTCTATTGATGCATCTAAACCCTGAAATGCCTTGACTTCCATATGAAACTGATCTTTATGTTTTCTGAAAACACATTTGACTCCATTTGCCCAATAGATGCTTGTTGATTAGCAGTAAAACCAATTATTCACTTTATTCACAGAGTTAGCCATCTGATCTTTATTTGCAAATCATTAACCTATTGAGAGAGCCCTCTCAGGTTGAGGAGGCTAAGCCTCAACTAAAAGTTTGGTTTGAAATAGTTACTTAGGGTCTCCTTGACTAGCAACCTATCAAGGTCTGATTTTGAGATAACATTTTGGTGTGTCTGCCGGGAGTCTGAAGATTATTCATTCCCGAAATCAAGAAGCTAAACTTCTGAAGGTAGCAAGAGCTCAGAAAGTTTTTCGAGGCTACAATCTACCTTGGTGACTCCATACATTTTTCAAAGTTTAAAGGTGGCTTTGAGAAGGAGATACACACGGAGCAATCCTGATCCCAATCCACCTACCGCTGTGGACTCCAAACACTATTTCAAAAAGTCAAAGAATTTCAGAAATATCAGGTACTCCATCTCATTTGAAATATTTGTCCTATGAAATATTAAGAAGTCCTGAAGATAAGAAAGTCGATGACAAGATTCATGAAGTGTTGTTTCGATCAGAAAGTGAAAAGGAACTCATTGATGTTATCTTAGACTTGCAAAAAAGAGGAATTGACACTTCAGCCTTAGTGACACAAGAAGACAAGGAAGAGTTTTGGGAAGCTGTTACCTCTGAATTACTGCTAGAAAAAGAGTCTTTAGATAAACTCAAAGAAACTGATCCTTTTGAAGTCTTGCTGAAATCCAAAGCTGGTTTACCCCTTCCAAATTGGAGTTCTATTGTCAGTGGCTTACAAAAACTAAGCAGTCCCCCTCATATAAGTTATTCATCTTCTTTTTCTGCCCCTCCTACAACTACTGTTTATCCTCCAGTCATGGCTGCTCCTGCTAGGTATGCACCACTTGTACTTCTTATTGTTTTGCATGACCTTCCTAGTAAATATGCTGCTAGGATTCCTACTTGGGGTAGTGATGAGGAAATTTCAGCAGAGGAATTTGTAGATAGATTCAATGATTTTATAGACAGGGAAGAAGTTGATGATGAGGATGTGAAGCTAAGGTTATTTGTACAGAGTTTTATTGGTGAAGTTAGAAAATGGTTTAAGGCTCTTTCACGGGGCAACATTAGAACTTGGAATGATTTTGAAGATCAATTCTTAAGAAAATGGGGTAATAGAACCAATCTAGTCCAAGCACTCACTGAATACAACAGTCTTAGAAGGGAAGTTGATGAATCTGTCCAAAAATTTTCAAAGAGATTTAATAAATTTTTTGACTCAATTCCGGCTCATTTGAAACCTCTAGAAGCCTTAGCACAAATGAGATATGCTGAAGCATTTGACTATGACTTTTCTATCCTTTTGAGGGAAAGAGAGTCACCTACACTTGCTGAAATGCAGAGTGATGCAGTTAAGGTTGAGGTAAACATAATAACTGCTAAAAAGTAAAAAATGGAAAAACCAAACTGAAAGAAGAAGGGAAACCATCCACCTCAACTTTTGAAGACAAATTTGATTCAATGATGAAAACCATGGAGAAGTTGATGGACATGTTAGATCTTGGTAACACTTCTGCTCCTCCTGTGCAACATGAACCTCAATTCAAAAATTCACAATTTAGGAGACCTCAAAATCAGCAAAGGTCGAGAGAGAACATAAATCAGCAAGCTCACCCTCCAGTGAGACCTCCTTTTCAGTAAAATTTGGTAGATGAAGAAGATGAGCCTAAGATTCCTGAAGAATCCATCCATTGTCTTGACGAAGAAATGTCAGGAATATTCTTGACTAAAGAAGAGCATGATGAGTCAGATTTGGCTAATCAAGGAGAAGAACCATTAGATTATTTTAAAGGGTATCAACATGTTATTTTCGAGATGCAAAAGCAATATAATCTCAGAAATAGAAATGTGCCTATCATTGCAAACAAAGCGCAGCCCAAGAAATATGCTCCAAAGGCTGCTAAAGCCAAATACCCCGAAGGTGGCTGAAGGTAAAAAAGATATTCCACTTGGTAAGAAAGATATTCCTCCTCTTGTCAAAGATGTTGAAAATTCTGTTTATGTTTTCAACCTTGAGAATGAAATTTCAAAGATTAAAATATCAGTCCCTTTCAGTGAGATTCTCAAGGTGAATGAATATAGAAGCAAGATAGTTAAGATGTTGAATTCACAACCAAGGGCTACTAATATCTTGAATATCCAAGAAGACAATCCTACTATATATTTGGGTCCAAGGTTAGAAGATGATCAAAATGAAGAGTTTCCTCCTTTTTATGTAAGCATTAGTATTCATGATATGACTTTGCATAATGCTATGTTAGATTCAGGAGCTTCTCATAACCTCATGCCTAAGGTTATCATGGAGAGAATGGGATTGCAAATCACAAGACCATATAAGGATTTGTTTTCCTTTGATTTCAAGAGGGTTCAATGTATTGGTCTAATCAAGGATGTTGTTGTTGGCCTCACACAAATTCCAGCAAAGACAGTTGTTATGGACATTGTTGTAGCTGATGTTCCTCCAAAGTTTGGTATGCTATTGTCAAGATCATGGGCAGCGAAAATCAAAGGCATAATGCAAATGGATCTTTCCTATGCCACAATTCCTATTTTTGGTGAGCAAAGGAGGTTGTATCGGGAGACTAGAATGGCCTACATGGTAAGCAGTAAAGATAAACCTCAAAATTTTTCTATTTATGCTTTTGATACTAAACTTGCATCTTCCATTATTTTCAATGAATCAGTTGATCGTGTTGAGGAAGAAATAAGAGAAGAAAATCAGCATTCAGAAAATCAGCACTCAGAAAATCAGCATGCAGAAAGTCGACAAGTAAATGACAAAGAGATGGAGGAATGGTGGTCATTGTACTTTGATGGATCAGCAGGAAAAGAAGGGGCAGGAGCAGGGATTTGGATTAAAAATCCAAATGATGAGAGTAAGTTTTACTCTTACAAACTGAATTTTGATTGCACAAACAACATGGCTGAATATGAATCATTGATTTTGGGTCTAGATATTTTGAAAAAGATGAAGGCTCGAAATATTTTTGTTTTTGGAGATTCTGAATTGGTTATTAGATAAGTTGAAGGTGTCTATCAAACGAAGGATGTAAGAATGAGGGCTTACGGAAATTTAGTTTTAGACTTGTTGGAAAACTTTTAGTCTTATTCCTTCATAGTCAAAACTAGAGATCGGAATTCTATTGCTGATTCCCTTACTGTTTCCGCAAGTCTTTTCATTATTCTATGAATTCAAATGAAAAATATGAGATTGAAGTTCGTCATAGGCCAACTATACCGGACAACATCATAAATTGGCAAGTTTTTGAAGATGATCAACAGGTGAAGAATTGTTGAAAGAAGAATTTGAAAATACACATGTAGATCAACAAAATATGCTTGTTGAGCCTAAAGAAAATTCTGAAGTTTTGCAATTAAAGAATAATTCAATACCAAAGGGTCTTATTCCTCTTGAGAAGCTTTTTGATCAAAATGATGTTTTTAAAGCACCAAAATTGCAAGCTGATGAAGAGGAAGTAGAGAGTTGTAATCTTGGTACATTAGCTTTGCCTAAAATGATAAAAACTTCAAAGCTTCTTTCAGCTGATGTGAATTCCAAATATATTGAGATGATGAGAAGGTTTATGGATGTTTTTTCTTGGAGTTATTCTGATTTAAAGCAATATGATCCTTCCATTATTCAGCATACTATTCCTATCAAGGAAAATGAGAAGCCTTTCAAGCAGAAATTAAGGAGAATTAATCCACTTCTCATGCCATTGATTGAAAAGGAGGTTAATAAACTCTTTGATGCAAAGATCATTGTTCCAATCAGATTTTCAAATTGGCTTGCAAACTTAGTTCTGATAAGGAAGAAGAATGGAGAAATCAGAATTTGTATTGACTTCAGAAATTTGAATAAGGCTTCACTAAAGGATAACTATCCTCTTCCTAAAATGGATTTAATTCTGCAAAATATTGTTGGTCCACAAAGGATGTATATGCTTGATGGATTTTCAGGTTACAATCAGATTCTTGTGCATCCAGATGATCAAGAAAAGACAGCTTTCACAACACCATGGGGTACATTCATGTACGCTAAAATTCCCTTTGGTCTCATGAATGCGAGAGCCACTTTCCAAAGAGCAATGGATATTGATTTTTCTGAAGAAAAGGATAAGTCGGTAGTTGTTTATCTTGATGATATCACAGTCTATTCAAAGAAAGAAGAAGATCATTTGAAACACCTAGAAAAAATCATGTTGAAATGTAGAAAGTTTGGTATCTCTCTTAATCCTACTAAAAGAATCTTTGCTTTAACATCAGGAAAATTACTTGGTCATATTATTTCTGAAGAAGGGATTAGGATTGATCCTAATAGATTTAATGCAATTCAAAATGTAGATTTGCCAAGAAGTAGGAAAGAGATTCAATCTTTTCTTGGGAAAGTGAATTTTGTTAGGCGTTTCATTCCTAACTTTATTGAGATTATCAAAGATATAACAAGGATGCTAAAGAAAGGAGTTGACATTAAATGGATTGTTGAAGAAAGGAAATCTTTTGAAGAAATAAAAAAAAGCACTCACACAAGCACCGGTGCTCATCATTCCGGATTTTTCCAAAGAATTTCTGGTTTTTACATTTGCTTTCGAAAACACAATTGTTGGAGTTTTGCTACAAAAAGGAAAGCAAGGTATTGAACAGCCTATTTCTTTCTTTAGTAGGACATTAGCAAATGTTGAACTGAAGTATAATATTCTAGAGAAGCAGGCCTATGCTTTGGTAAAAGCTATAAAAGATTTCAGAATTTATGTTTTGCATTTGCACATCATAGCATATGTTCCAAGTGTTATGGTAAAAGACATTCTAACTCAGGAAGATCCGGATGGCAAGAGGGGAAAATGGATCGCTAGATTGCTGGAATATGATATAGATATTAAACCAACAAAGTTGGTCGAAGGACAAGGCTTGGCGAAGCTAATGACTCAGTCGAATCTGGACTGTCTTGACATAAATCTGAATGCAGAAATATCAGAAATTTCTGAAAATGAAGAAGAATTGGTCCAAATTGATGAGAAATTTCTTACTTCAGAGTGGTATAAGGATGTGGTTTTTTTTCTATAGCATAATAAAGCTCCCGATAATCTATCAAAGTCCAAAGCAAGGTTTGTTAAGCTGAAATCATTGCGATGTTTTGTTTATGACATAAATCTGTTTTGGAAAGATGCAGGAGGAATTTTTTCTGAATTGTTTGCTTGAAGAAGAGGCTGAAAAGATAACTGAAGAGTTCCATAAAGGTGATTGCGGAGGACATCATTATTGGAAAGCTACAGGAAAGAAGATCCTAAGAGCTGGATACTTTTGGCCAACAATGTTTAAAGACATTTACAAAAATATTGTTGCATGCCATGAGTGCCAAATTTTTGAAGGTAGAAGAAAGCTTGTACCTCTACCTTTGCTTCCTATTTATGTTGAAGCTCCATTTCAGCAATGGGGGTTAGACTTTATTGGCGAGATACATCCATCTTCATTAGGGCAGCATCGTTGGATTCTTACAGCAACAGATTACTTCACCAAATGGATAGAAGTGATACCAACCATGCAAGCTAATGACTCTGTAATTATTTCTTTCTTAGAGAATAATATATTGTCAAGAGTTGGTTGTCCCATGAAGATTATAACAGATAATGCTCAAGCTTTTAAGTCCAAGAAGATGATAAATTTCTACCATCAATATCACATCACTCTTGGACACTCTACAGCATACTATCTGCAAGGTAATGGCCTTGTTGAATCATCAAACAAAAGCATTGTAAGAATCATAAAAAAGGTACTGCAGGAGAACAAGAAAGCTTGGCATTTAAAGCTGAAGTATGCCTTATGGGCTGATAGGATTTGTACAAAGAGATCAATTGGGACTTCACCATACGAATTAGTCTATGGGGCTAAAGCTGTTTTTCCAACCTCACTTGGGGTGCCGGTTATGAAGTTAATTCAAGGACTTGAAGAAGAACCAAATGCCACCCAAAGAAGGATTAACCAATTGATAGCCTTACAAGAAAAAATAAATGAAGTCTATGACAGTCATCAGCATGTTCAAAACAGAATTAAGAATACATTTGATAGAAAGATCAAAGAGGATAGTTTTCAGATTCATGACAAAGTGCTGAAATGGGAGGCCAAAATTGAGGAAAAGGGCAAGCATGGTAAGTTTGAGAATTTATGGAAGGGTCCTTTTCAGATTGCTGGTTTTCATGGGAACAACACTTACTTATTGCAGGATATTGATGGAGTATCATATGTTGGAGGGCCTGTTAATGGCAGGTTCCTAAAGCATTATGTTTGCTGAAGTAACATCACTCATTCATGACATTATATATATTCATCTTTGTCAAGTTTTTGCTAATAAATGACAAGCTGAAACAAGAAGCTTAAGCCCGAGGTGAAGGCCCAATAGTTCAAAGAAGATGCTTGTCAACAAAAATTTCTGTTTTTTATCAAAATGGATGGCACTGGTGCTGTGGGTTCTTAGTGTACCACAAGGGCACACTATCCCAAGTGGAGCCACTGTTATCACTATAAAAAAAATTTGAACTTGGTCAGTTACACTTGTTCCTAAGTCATAATTCTAGGTAGGGTTAGAGTCATTTTATATTTTTTAAAAGGTCTAGATCATGGGTTAAAGGTCTCATTCCATCACCAAACAATGTTCATTAACCTTGTTTCATTCTTCAAAGATCTTATGCCACGTTTTGAAACCCATTTTTAAAGTTTTTTTTCGAAAATTTGATGAATAAGCCACGAAACCACGTTTTCGTAGCACGCTCAGTGTAAAAAGTTGATTTTGCGCTATGAAAACGCTTGTGATTTTGTAGCGCAAAAACCTGAATTTGCAAATCATGCGCTACGAAATCAGGGATTCTCAGTTTTTCATTTGAGCTATCACATCTGTCAAATACAGTTAAATTCTTCATCATTAGGTGTCATCCACGAGTTCTCCTTCACACATGCAACCATTGATTATAATTATTAGGGGTCATTTGTCATCAATTAGGGGTCAGTTGTCATTGGTCCTTTCAAATTTGAAAACAGTTGGTCATTTTCGACTTCATTTGTCTCATGCAAGACAATAGTGCATGCATGCTTATGTTTTGAATAAGAAATTAGTGGTGAAAGACCTGAGTTTACTGAAACAAATTGAAGCGAGGCTGTGAAACTATATTTCAAGCAAGGTAGAACTGAAAAAAATTCAAGCGAAGCTGCTCATTCAAATTTAGGTTATATCAGTCTTTTCAAAACTTGCTATCAAGTGAGTTTGAAATTCATTGCTGGTGGAAGCAGAATTGTTATCAAGCGAGGAGGAATTGTTATCAATCGAGCCAGATCATTCAACAGGAAGCTCTGATTGCTAATTTGCTAATTTGCTGAAGACACAGGGTTTTCAGAGGGATTATCACAGATTTATGAAGATACAAGGTTTTCAAGAAGAAAATGGCTGAAGAAAAGAGTCATAGGTCTGGTCATTGCCTAAGAATAGAACCTGAAGGTGTATAAGCCCTTACAAAAGACAAGTCTGTTGAAGAAGCCTTTAAGAAAGTAGGTTGTTGGAGGTTTTGTGAAAAAATTCAAGGAGGGCACACTCAGGTCACCAAAGAATTTTCCATAAACTTCATAGGATCAAGCTCAAAGATTGGATTCCTCAATTTACCAATTTTCCCTGAAGTGATATCAGCAGTTACAAAAATTCCGAGAGGAGAAGACAGGTGGTTTAAAAACTTCAAGTTTGACATGGTACCCTACAAAATCTTTCTAAAACCAGAGTTTAAAGATGTTGACTTGAACAAAGTTGTGCCAAGAAGTTATGTAAAGATACATTTTCCAATCTGCTCTACAATGTTAAGAGATACTTCACTTGCGAAGGGAGATACCACAAGGTGTATACCTATCACTTTAAACTATTGCTTCATTTCACAGGGATAATATCTCTAGATTTACCTTTTTATCTTTTCAGAAGTTTGGCTAAGATGTCTGATAAGGTACAAATGAAAGTTGAGTCATGTGAAACCTCATTATTTCACCATGGCTTAGTCAATTTAATAGTCTTACATGAGCTGCAGAAAGAAAACATAGGGGTTGAATTCCTCTTTTTGAGTAGAATTGGGATTGAAGGAACAAGTGTTAGTCCTCAAGCTAAAGAAAAAACTCCATCAAAGATTACTGCCCCTGTAGAAACAAAGTCAAGAAGATTTGTTAAGCTCAAGCCTCGGAAACAAGTTAAGGAACCAATGATAAGAACAACATTGAATATCCAAGATACTCCTAAATCCGCACAAAAGAAGAAAACTTTGGTTAAGGAGACAATTTTAGAACAGTCAACTAGTAAAACAGATCAAAAGAAGTTGACTAGGAGCCAAAGGTTAAAGGAAAAGGGTAAGGTTGTAGTTACAGAGGGGTCAAGAGGTAATTTGAATGATATACTTCAAGCTATTGACATTGAAGAGTCTCCCCTGGTACAAGCAGACTTCATCAAACTGGATACAGGTGGCAGCAAATCAAAGAAATTGAAGACTTCCAAAATGTTAGATTTTCAGGATGAAGTGGCAGAGTTTATCTTTAAGCCCAGAAAACCCTTAACTAGGCACTCCAAGAAGTTGAAACAGTCAGACATGGAGATAGATCAAACAGGAGGTGAAAGTGCTAATGTTTTTGAAGAAACCACAAATACATCATTTCAATGCTTGAAGAAGACAGAAACAGGGTTTTCAATATTTAGAAGGAAAAAAGAAGCTATGAAGATGTCAAAGACAAACTCAAATTTGCAAATAATGAGATTGATAAGTTGAAGAAAAAGGTGAGAGTGCATGCAGAATAAAGGGCAAACTTTGAAAGGATGAAAGGACTGTGGGAGTTGGAGAAAAATCCAAACCCTGAATTAATTGATAGTCAAGCTCAATTCTTCATATGGACCCTACTTGCAATCAAAGAAGCAAAATTCATTAGGATGGTCAATACCAAGCTAAGGGCAAACAATAGAAGGCTTAAGAGGAGAGTAGAAGACCTAGAAATACAGCTAGCATAGTTTGAAGATCAACCATAGCTAAAATAAGTGCAAACAGTAAGTGTCATCCTTTAACAAATTTTGGAGGTTATGTGGTAATATATCATTTTTGGAGTTGTTTATAGTTGATGTTTATGGGTTATGAAAGCTCATATACACCTGGAAATATAGTATTAAAGGGTTGAAAACTAAAATTTTGGAAGGAAGCTGTGAAAAGTGAAGACTTAGCAATTTCGTAGCGCGCTATTAAACTGCTGAAGGTGACACACAATAGTTTTGTAGCGCACTACGAAACTGTTGTAGATGCAGTTTGAAGAATTTTTGCAATTTTTGAAGGTGAAAAGGGTTTGTTTTTGAGCTTTGATGCTGGTGGGAGGTATATGTAGAATATAAATGAAGATCCAGGAAGTTTGGCACATAAAAATGGAGGTTTGAAGCATGATTTTAAAGGGAAAATTCTGCGCTACGAAAACAACAGACTTAACAGTTTCGTAGCACAACAGTATTGACAGTTTTTGCACCATTTTGGAGGTTCGAGATTTGCACAGCTGGAAGGTCGAATTCAAATGAAGGTTATAAGACATTTTCCACATGTTTTGAGCACTAGTTCTTCAGCAGTTGGTTCGAATGGACAGAAATGAGGCATTCAGCTATTATATAGGGAACATGCTCCTATTTTGCAGGAATGGATAAGAAGCAGGTTGATGGGGTCTAACAGCAAGAAGATAAACAACATCATGGTCGAAGTCTTGAAGAAATAGCTGTCAAGCATAGTTTTTAATTATTAGATAAGGATGTTAAAGGTTGTTAAGATATAACAAATAGTGTTTTAGTCCTAGATGTATTAGGACTGTAAGACAGACAGTTTAACTGTCAGTTTGTCAATGAAGTTTGTTTATAAGTTGATAGGTGTCAAATTCGAATTTCTTCTCAAATGTTTGGAAGGAATCCAAGGATGTAATGACCACTCTATAAGAGGGAAGAAATCGAATTGCATAGGGTTGGAATTTTCATTGAACAAGCATACTTTTTGTGATATCAGAGAACTGTGTTTTTATCTTAATACAAAGAGTTTTGTTTCATCAATCATGATTCAGAAAGGGTTATGGATGTTTGATTGTCTCATGATTTTTCTCTTTAAATTACTTGTAGTGGCATGAATATATGTTACTTAGAATTCACTGAAGGTGCTCTAACTTCCTTCATCTGTTCATGAACTATGTTTATTCTTTGTTCTATTGATGCATCTAAACCCTGAAATGCCTTGACTTCCATATGAAACTGATCTTTATGTTTTGTGAAAGCACATTTGACTCCATTTACCCAATAGATGTTTGTTGATTAGTAGTACAACCAATTATTCACTTTATTCAGTTTATTCACAGATTTAGCCATCTGATCTTTATTTGCAAATCATTAACCTATTGAGAGAGCCCTCTCAGGTTAAGGAGGCTAAGCCTCAACTAAAATTTTGGTTTGAAATAGTTACTCAGGGTCTCCTTGACTAGCAGCCTATCAAGGTCTGATTTTGAGATAACAGAAAAATTCCGAACACAACTAATACAAGGATAGAAACAACGCACTGAACATATAAATCTTCAAGCAGAGAAACCCCATACAAATGATTTCCATAAAAAACTAGTCCATGTCAACCCACAACTTTGTCATTATCTTGACTACAACAGACATTCCTCAGGCTCGGAGGAGAGTTAAGATAATATACATACATGGTATCACTTTCCATGTAGTCAGACAACAGTGACGGTTTTGATGAGCAACACCTCCACCGCGAGCTCTCCAGCGCTATGGAAGAACACCAACACCTTAGAGAAAAACAACTGAACCATCCCGGGAGATAAATGCCTGTAGACGGAGGTGCTTCCCACCAAAACACCTGGGAAAAATATCCCTTCCCTCGTGTGCCCATTCCCTTCAACATCTGCGTGGCTCGAGTCTTAAATGTTCGTCATTCTCACATGCACAAGCTGGTGGATGGTCGCTTCTCGGTCTTATCTCTCGATGTTTCTACCATCATCTAAATCCCAATGAGGATTGCTTTGCCTCCTCTCACCCCGATTGGGGGGATTATTATTATTATTATTATCACTAGGTAAATATTTATGGGAATTTGAATCTTGAATTTCACAATTTACATAATTCGTGGGCTTTTGTTAATTCTTGTAATTTTGTCGAATAGTTAGTGGAAAAAAAAAGGATTATGTTTGATTTGTAGAATGAATTTATGAATTAAATTTCTTGGCTTAAAGAAGAATTTGAAGCATATATTTATAGCTATTATTTTCAACTTGAATGGTTTATCTTATATGAATTAATGTAGGTTAGAAGAGGAATCCAAATGTGTGAATACTAGATGCTAGAGAAAAAAGGAGAATTGGAAACTTATGATAAGAAGTGGGCAAAGTGGCAAGAAAAATGTGGTTATATGCAAAGAGTTGAAGCCCGAGTTTATGAAAGACATGTCATTGAATCTTCTCTTCACATGTCCTCCCTCAGAGAAAAAGAATATGAGTTTGTAGGCTTCATGGATAGTTATAGGATTATATATGAAGAATTGGAAGCTAGAATAGGCTCTTTGCATTTTATGGTTTCTAAAATTGTAAAGGGCCTTCAATGTTAAAGGAACTCATGTAATCCCCCATTTCTTCATGAAATATTTTTGAAGGGACATAGGGCTTTGGTTCATCTTTGGTGAAAGGATGGGATTCAATATTACAATACCCACACATGCTTGTTTCAAAAATTGAAGTGGGAGCGACCATCACAACATACTTGAATGATGTGGATATGCACACAACTAAGCATGCATTGATTTTTTAGGCTGGCCCTAAAGAAGAAACCCTTAGTGGACTAAAATCTATGTAATGTGCAGCTTTAATAATGTTTCATAGGGTTGCTTTTCTGTTAGACCAATATATATGCCAAATGTAACATGTTGGTTTGAGTAATTTTTGAGCAATGGTTTTGGCTTGTTTGGACATTTTGAGCTATAGCCTTTGGCCTCACTTTACTTAATATGTTTTATCCAACTATTTTGAAATTTCTTTGTAGTTTTTTTTTTAATACAAAATTTAACCGTTGCTTTTTAAATGAAAATGAATTTTAAATATTTTTGTTGTTAAAATTAGTTTGTATAAATGTGAAGTTTAGACCTATATTATCTCTTATGAAACTAGGAGTACAATTTATAAAATACAAAAACATTTTATATCTTTATAATTTTGAAATTAAATGCAATGTTCCTTTATTATCTTGATTAATGTTGGATATTCTTTTATGAAGTCTAAAACCATGATTATATATTTGGAATATAAACATAAATTGCTCAAATAAAGTAAGGATAGGATAAGATAAGATAAGATAAGATAAGGTAAGATAGGCTCACTGTTAACCCCGAGCGATAATCAAAATAGGCTCAAAGGAGGTTGGGATAGAGATTATGAAAGTTGTCTTAATTATTATCACATAAAAAAAAGATCCTTTCACTAATATCAATAATATTATATCTAATAACCCTATGTCCCTTTCAAATATAAAGATAAGTCATATAATGATAATGAATTACTAAAAAGGGGAAGTTGAAATACTACAAAGATTTTAAATCAAATTTAATCTAGATGATTAAATTATTTTTCCTACATTATGGATATAGATGAAAATAAATGTTGTTAAAATTAGGATCAATGTTAGAAAATTATAAGGATCCATATTTATTTCAAATATAGAAATTTTGGTGAATTTCATTAATTCTAAAAATAGTAGCTATAAAATTGAACTAATCACATTTCTAAGGATTTTATATAGTTTTTAAAAAATATTGATCTTTAAAAAAATAAATACCTTTATCTTACCAGATGTGGATGATTTTGGGTTGGTTTTTCATGATAAGAGGAAGCACGAGAACAATCACATGTCATACATGTTATTTTGTGTATGGTTAAAAACTGCTTATCAGTTTGCATAATTTTTGGCATGGTCGAATCTCTTGGCTGATTTCCTGCGGGTGATACTCATATGAGTCCCAGAGTAAAAGGAATGCTTTAATGCATGTGCAATGTAACTCTTTATTTCCTCAAAAAAAAGTTCGATTTTTTCTTTGGAAAAAAAAAGATGTGGGTGATTTTTTATGAAATTAATAGAGATTGATATTATTTTAAATATGGAAAATTAATGGAAAGACAAAATTTAACTCCTAAAAATTTCCTTGATTGCATCTATAGTTTTTAGTGAAATTGACTACTACATTAAAATCCAAAAAAACATTAAAACCATTTTTTTTATAAACTATACCATATACTTAATGGTGTAACCTAACTTATAGACGAAATGGTTTTTTTCACGACATGTTTTCGGGTTAATTTTAATAAAAAAATCTTGTAAATATTTTTAGAACTTTGAGTTTAAGTTGTTTACTTTGTAGAATTCAAGTGCCCTAGAGATTTTTTAGGGCGTTCAAATCATTTATGCATTCAAAAATGTTTTTTTAAATAATAAAAAATCACATTCTTACTTAAAATTGTATAGCCAAAATTCAATAAAAAAAGACTATTTTCTAAGTTAACTACACCTAAATTTAATAATAATTTTTTTAAAACTTCATAAAAATAAAAAATAAAACATTTAAATCATTCAATATTAAAATACCATAACCATTTAGATATTTTCATTTTCATTAATATTAAAAAACAATAATAACTTTAATATTTCTTTCTTTATTATATTAAAAAAACATATTCAAAACATTTAATCTATTTTCTTTTATTTACACACAAAATATTATAATTTTAAAATAAATAACACAATTAATACAAATTCTTAAAATCAAATGTCCCACTATTTTTTATGACAATCTGTTATCCTCATATTGTGTGGGGAGACAAAGAACATGATGACCTACTTGACCCATAAAGCAAACTAACACTCATACTTTAATGGGAGGTCTGAAATGTGTTTTTGGGCGGAGGGTTTGGATCCCACAACACAACCATTATTTTGATCTTCGACAACCAACTAACAACCCTTCTTTTGGTCGTTGCCATCAAAGTCTAATCACTTAATATCATATTGACGTGCTAAAGAATTCATGGTTAGCTTTAACTTTACACACTCGTGTGTTTAAATTCAAAAAGTGATGTATTTTGGTGAGCGTTTAATGCCTTTAATTTATAATTTAAAAGGAGAGGATTTTAATCCATTTATTGTTTTATTTTCTTTAGATTGGTTTAGCAACGAAATCTTATTGTCTAATTTATTATATTTTATTACTTTTCAAAAGAAAAAATGTTGGATTCTATTATATTTTATTATTATTATTATTATTTTTCAAAAGAAAAAAATGTTGAATTCTATTATATATAAAAAATCAGAGTATTTGTTACAATATGGATTCAACATATAATTTTATGTTAGGCTTTAAATTACAGTCTTAAAGGTACATGTATATTGCACAAAAGTCCACCATAATTAACTGTGTATCATTACTTCAAACTTGAGAGTTATCGACTATCAAAATTACATAGTATATAGCAATCACAAAATCAAAATGACTAGGGTATGATGCTCAAATGAAAACGCATGGAGTCACTTGACAACGAACTCCCCTTCATCTATGATCTCATTTCCATATTTTCTACTGATAATGGATGGCGCTAGGGGCGACGTGCAATCCTTTCTTTGACAAGGAGTCTGCAGTCTCATTCCAGTGCCTATAGACATGAGAGAATGTGATCTCTGAGAATGAACCTATCAGAATTGTGATGTGCTCCAACCAATTGGTTAGTGAGGGTGTGAAGAGAACTGCTCTACCATTAACAGTCTCAATAATGGCGTTTGAATCACCATATGTGGCAATGTGATGTAAATGGATCTTGTTTGCAAATTGTAATAGTCCCCAAAGTTCCAAAAGTTCAGTCCTGGTGTTAGAGCCAACACCACTATTCCAATGTAGAAGGTATTGGGAATGTGGATTGATCATGATCTCTGCCCGATATCCACAAGTACCAAATTGAGCAGCCTCGTTAAATAAACCTGTAGGAAATTGTAAATGTAAGGAAAGATCTCAAAACTTGGAAAGGCTGTGAGGAGGAGTTTCCCTTCTAGTAGTATCCATCCATACAATGATACGAGAGCAGACTCTATGTAAAAGTGAAGCAATATTGTCGAAAACCATGTTTTTCTTGGTCCTCCATAGTTCCCATATTGTAAAGAAGGAAAGAACTTTGAGCTTTCCTTTCCTATCAGCCCACCAAGAAAAGCAAGAGATGAGCATGGAAAAGGTACGAGGTGCAAGGATACGATAATGTGCCAAGACAGAACTCCAAACTTCCTGAGAAAAAGGACAATGAAGAAATAGATGGACAACACTTTCAATACCACCTTTATAGAGCGAGCACCAACCCGGTCCTATAAAGCCCTGCTTGGTAAGATTGTTCCATGTTAGGATACAATTGTGCCAGATAAGCCAACCAAAAGTAATGATCTTGAGGGGAACTTCCCAATGCCAAAAAAAGGAAAACTGACAACGCTCATGACAGGAATCCAAAATACAGGAGATGTGCTTATAGATGTCAGAAACAACAACAAACCCATCCCTCAAGAGACCACCCCATGTGATAAAATCCCCATTTTATTATTCATTAACAACACAATTATAATAAATTTTATAATTAAGAATTTAATTATAAAAATTATTATAATTTTCTTGTTAATTAATAATAAGGACAATCATTATTAACTATTATATATAGATATATGTTTATTCATTACTACATTTAAATAAAGTTATATTATTAAAATTAATTAGTAATTTATAAGAGTGTAGATTTTTATTTTTATGGTGATGTAAACTTCCCTTCATATGAAATGTTTCTGGTTTTGGGTTGTTAATCTATTTCTTTAAATCTAAGTCATATGAGTTCTTAGCTAATTACATATTGTTCTAAATTTTACCTCAATACCAAAAACACTTTAAACATAAATAATATTCACACCAAAACCTATCCATTATAAATATAACTAAATAACATCATATTATTATTTTTTAAGTAACGGTTATTTTTCTATTAACAAAACTGGATTTTGGCCAGAACCAATACATTCATAAGCAACATCATGTTCATCTCCCTACATAATTTCTCTCGCCATAGGAAGAAGATATTCAAAGTTTTCTTGCCTATCTCTTCCACTACATTGTTCTTATATACTCACCAAAAGATCCCATTAAACATTACATACTTGCATTGCATTAAAAACAAATTAAGATAACTAACTAATCTACATCATCTAGCGCCCGCTGTCCAACTTTGTCCATCTCTATTGCCTCAACTTTTTTTTGTCGGTCTTGCATCCTCTAGTTCCAGCGACACAACCAATTGTTCGATGTCCAAGTGAACCATATTCTCCTGAGTGGGAGCATCTTTAGCGCCTCTTCCATGCTCATTATCATCATCCTCCCCAAGCCCAAATGCCTCCTTCAAGACAGAGACGACCACTGTTTCCACTTTTTCTTTGAGTTTTCTACCCTGCAATCTAAATTCTCATTTTTTTTCATAATTACATTCGAGTCATCCTGCACAATTTCCATATCTCTCCTCAGACAAGTTACTAACTGGCTCATCACAAGAGAGAAATGGGACCTAGATTCATAGATGATTTACCCACCTATGCGAGATATCATTTGCTCTCTTTTGCGCTTCAATGCCCTCAAAGAGTTCTTAAAGGATTCTCTTGCACCGTTTCCATATGGCGAAGCCATTTCTTTGTCTTTAGAAAGGTGAGCAACTAACGATAAAGCAAAGGCACTGGTCATCCATCTACTTATAACCGAGACCAACTCCAAGTTGACAGTCCCAAAGGTTGCTTCAAAATCAATGCCTCTCGTTAATGCTCTTCTGTATGTATAGGTCCTTCACATCCCCTTCACATTTACCATAATTATCCACCTGGGGGTTGATATCTGAATCCTTTCTCTGGTCCTTCTTCTGCATATCATCTGAGCCAAGTAGTTAATACAACAATTATTTCTTTTGACATCCGTATTACCCTTCTCTAAGCCGCTCCTGCAAATCGAGGAGATGCATTTAATTTAGATCATGGAACCTGACATTTAGTTTGGGGGCCTTCATCCACCTTCAAATCGCCTTGCTCCAGGGTGACGACCTTATTAGCTTGTTCATTCGCCACTTTGTAAAATTCCCATTTTAAATGGAAAAATTCGATAAATTCAAATTTGTCCAGCATAAGTATTGTTCTTTGCATAGTTGGACTTAGAGTAAAATCCTGATATTTAGCCCACTTGATACATTTTTGAATAGTCATAAGGGAATCACCAAAGACTGACAAATGACTGATGCTATCATTAAGAGCGAGTCTCAATCCCTGCTATAAGTCAAGTTCTACCACCCAATTATTTGTGGTTACTCCCAGACCCCATTTCATATTTTTTCTAGATTTTTTCATCAAGACATAGAATTACCCCTCCCTCTTCTACCCCCCCACTCACTAAATAACATCATATTTTTTACTACCATTTAACTTTTATTTAAAATTTAGCATTTTATCTAATAAAATGGTATTTATTAATATTCAAATTTTATTTTATGGAAGGATTTTAGTTCGAACAATTTACTTCTCTATGTGGGTAGGTTCAAGTTTCTAAAAACATATTAAAATTGACTCATTTATAATATTTATAAATTTTAATAAAATTACTAACTCTCTATAATTTTTTATTCCCATTTAAAAGATATTCCGATTTTAATTTTTTTAAATCAAATTTAAATAAACATATACAATCTTATTAATTACTAATATTTTATATTTAATTATTCAATTTACATCTTTAACAAAATGTCACCATAAAATTGGATAATAAAATATAAACATAATTTACTCTTAATAAATAAAATTATGTTAAATAGTTATATATTAATTTTATTATTGCACATCAACTTCATCAAATTTAATATATGTGTTACACATTATAAATTTTATAGTTCAATTATATTTAATTAAAATATAAATTTATATTATTTTTATTTTATTTTATATTTAATTGTTATTTATATTGATAATTAATGAAATATCTATGATTGTTAATTTTTTTGATGTATCAATAAAAACTCTATAAAATTTTGTATTTTATTAATTTAATATATATGTACACTAGTTTTTTTTTGTTTTTTGTTTTTTTGTGTTTAATTAATTTTTATATTAAATATTATTTGTTTTTTGTGTTTAATTATTTTTAATATTAAAAATTATTGAACGATTTATTAATAAAAAACAATACAATATTTTGAATTTTTTTCCATTATTAATTTTTTTTTAATTGAAATATTTATTATATATATATATAGCTTAGGGAATTGCTCTTGAGATGTAGTAGTAATATTAATTTCTTTTTTATTACTTGAGTAAGCATTTTTGTTAAAAAGATGCGTCTTGAGAGGTCTTTATTACATATGTTCAATAATATTCTAGTTGTGTTTTGTTCCATTAAAAAGACTTCAATATTCTCATTTGAGAATTGAGAATGATTTTGTTTTTGGGAAAGAGGTCATTTAATAACCATGACTAAAGCAAAGTTTGATAAAAAAGAAATATGTTCATAGTTTAATAATTGAGTCTAACTTTGATTATCGCACATTGCCAACATTGTCGAAGGAAGACCTTTGCTTAAATTTGCATATGAACATGTCTTGGCATAGGTAATGAAACTATGTTGAAATATTTATGAAGTCATCAAGATGAAAGCAACCAAATAATTGTTAGTGAGAGTTAAGATCATTGGTCCCTAATATTCCAAAGAAACACTAAACGATTTCACCCATACTCAGACCATAATTATAACTAATGATGGTGGCATTTTCATAAATAATTAAACACCGTCTAGCGACCAAGGTTCATTGGGAATAACTTATTTTTAGTTTGTTGGCGATTTAGACTATAGTGTAAAAAAAATCCTCATGTATAATTGCTTTATCCAAAAAGCACCCTCATATCACAACTATCCATGCAAAAAATCGTTTAAAGGAGGGCCATAGACCATTGGACCAATAAATTGAACTATGAATATGGTTAAAATCCTCAAGGTCTATGAATAATGTTAACTGATCTAGACCATTGAACCTATAAATTAAGCTATGGATATGACTAAAATCCTCAAGGTCTATGAATGATGCTAACTTGATCTAAAGGTTTGCAACCAAGAAAACATCTTCTCTCAAACTGCTGTAAAGGAGTCCTTATCTAACATTGGGGGGAAGAGGGGAGTTGGGTGGACGTGTATTTTTTTTTACAAGTACAACATTATGTATTCCATATAAGGAATATACATGTACATCAAACATTTTTGATGTCACTTGTGGGAATCGAACTTGGGTGGGAGGATTCATTCCTTTCTGCCAACCACTTGGGATAAACCAAATTTACATTGTGTGAATGTGTGTTGTCTCAAGCTTTCACAAGTTCAAAGAGAGTTCATGTGGAGGAAGGAACCTTTATACTAATATATAATGACTTTTAATGATATTCGATATGTTTACTTTAAAGGGTCTTAATTTTTGTGTATCATGCTCGTTATCATTTTTATTAAATAAAATAAAATAAACTAAAATCTTGATTATATGTGTCTTTGTATCAAAATAAGCAAGATGCATTTTACAAACCTAAAACGAGGAAAATGTATAATGTCTATATATGTAGCTGAAGTGATATGTGGCAATGATCAAATATAATATTAAAAAAATAAATTAAAAAATGAGGCACATCCATGCTTATCAATCAAATCATATAAAAAATAAAAGATGTGATGTGCCACATTCATAGATAACAGCCCTAGTAAATCCATAGGTGTAGATTAACCTGCTCCAATAGGAGAGATTCTAATTAAGCATTTGTTAACACAAAATTAACAGAATCACAACAATAAAAAGATAAATAAGTCAGCCATACATACTAATTTCAAAATTAAAATAAATTCCCATACTTTGGTATTTTGTATGTTTTTTTTTTAATTAAAATAATTTTTATTATGATATACATATAAAGCCTAAGGGAGTTGCTTTTGAGATGTAACAGTAATACTAACTTCTTTCTTATCTTTAGGGAGTAAGCATAGTTATTAAAAGGATGAGTCTAAAGTGGTCTTTATTACATATGCTCAATAGTATTTTAGTTGTGTATTGTTCCATTAAAAAGGATTTCAATATTTTCATTTTAGAATTGGGAATGATTTTGTCTTTGGGAAAGAGGTCATCTAATAACCATGACTAGAGCAAAGTCTGATAAAAAAAGAATCTAAGTATTGAGGGGTTCTCGCAGTGCATTATACTAGATATCATTTTTTCCGATTCAACTTCATACTTCAATAATTAAGTCTAACTTTGATCATCACACATTGCCAACATTGTCGAAGGAAGACTTTTGCTTAAATTTGCATATGCACATGTATTAACATATGTAATGAAACTATGTCGAAATATTTATCAAATCATCAAGAAGAAAGTACCCAAATAAATGTCAATGAGAGTTAAGATCATTGGTCTCTAATATTCTAAAGAAACACTAAACCATTTAACCCATACTCATACCATAATTATAACTAATGATGGTAGCATTTTCATAAATAATTAATCCATACTCAGACCATAATTATAACTAATGATGGTGGCATTTTCATAAATAATTAAATACCATCTAGAGACTAAGGTTTATTGAGAATAACTTATTTTTAGTTTGTTGCTGATTTGAACTATAGAGTAAAAAAGCCTTTTATATAATTGCTTCATCCAAAAAGCACCATCAGATCATGTATGACGTTAACTTGATCTAAAGGTTTGCAACTAAGGAAACATCTTCTCTCAAAGTATTGGAAAATGATGTTAACTTGATCTAAACGTTAGCAACCAAGGAAACATCTTCTCTCAAACTGTTGGAAAGAAGTCTTTACCTAACACTGGGGTAGTTAGGTGGACATGTGTTTTTTTTACAAGTACAACACTGTGTATTCCATATAAGGAATATACATATACTGTAAACATTCATCATGTCACTTGTGGGAATCCAACCTGGGTGGGAGGATTCCATTCCTTTCTCCCAACCACTTGGGATAAACCCAATTGACATTGTGTGGATGTGTGTTGTCTCAAGCTTTCACAAGTTCAAAGAGAGTTCATGTGAAGAAAGAAACCTTTATACTAATATAATGACTTTTAATAATATTCCATATGTTTACTTTAAAGGGTCTTAATTTTTGTGTATAATGCTTAATAACAATTCTATTAAATAAAATCTTGACTTTATATCTCATTGTATCAAAATAAGCAAGATGCATTTTACAAACATAAATCGAGGAAAATGTGAAATGTCTATACATGTACTTGAAGTGACATGTGGTAATGACCAAATATAATATTAAAAAAAATAAATTAAAAAATGTTGCACACTTATTCTTTTCAATCAAATTATATAAAAAAATAAAAGTTATGATGTGCCACATTCATAAATACATCCCTAGTAAATTCATAGGTGTAGATTAACATGCTTCAATAAGAGAAATTCTAATTAAATATTGGAGTTGTCTAACGAGAAGGAGGAATTGCGAGAACGACCAAAATTGGCTAGAATTTGGGCCCTTTTTTTTAAAGAAATCTTATAGTAACAATGTTTGAATCAAGATTTTGATGGTGGAAATGGATTCAATACCATCAAAAACCTCTAGGGCACCCAAAATATTAAAGTTTGATAATTATAAGGTGGATTTACAAAAATCTCTCTCGAAATTTCTTAAAATCTTACTAGAAATTCCATGATTTTTAGGGGGAAAAAGCAGTAGCTTAAATATTTGTTAGCACAAAATTAACCTAATCACAGAGTCAAATACTAATTTCAAAATTAGAATAAAGTTATAAATAACATAAAATACTTATAAATGTGAATTAAAAATTCAATTGATGCAATTTTTTTTTTTCCAAATAAAAAAAAGTTATAAATAACATAAAATACTTATAAATGTGAATTAAAAATTCAATTGATGCAATTTCTTTTATACCTTATAGATATAATTAGGAATTAAAAAAATTAACAACTAAAATATGGTGTTGGTGTTGGTGTTGAACCTATCAATTTCTTTTAATAATTATACTTCATATAAAGTAGAAAATTTAGACTTACAAATTAATTTTCTGAAATAGTAAAACTTGCGATGCAGGGAATCCTTGAAGAATAGTTTGCTTCTAAATGAGCAGCAGATACTGGAATTCCACCGTCGCTTCCTACACAATGTTTTAGAGTAATTGTGAATGCAGGTACTGAACCTCCCAATAGGGTGTTGGTGGGAATAAGAACCACTCCACTTAGGAAAAAAAGGAAGTTTTATTAAAAACACGAAAACGATTTTAGTTTTAAAAAAACTGATATTGGGAAAATTTGTCGCATGACGTGAGACAGACGCGCTTGTACGGTGGGTCCTGATGGAGACGTGCGCGCACGAACCGGGCTGACGCCCCCGGTATTGCTCGGCGACCGGGCAGCCCGACGGAAGCACGAGAAAGCGACATCTACATAAGACGCCGTGAGGTCCCCGGCACGGGCGGGGTGGGACCCGCATGCTCCCCCATGTCGTCATCATTGAAGGATGTCTCCATGCAATGCATGAAGATGGGGACGGCGTGGCATGCCGTGGCGCGTATTTGTTGGTCCGAACTCCTGCCGTGTCAGACACTCTCTGGCAGGTAATTGGGTTTCTGCAGGCCGTGGGGTCCACGGTGCGGCCGGCCGGCAGAGTCGACGTCGTCGGCGGGCGGGGTGGGTGGTGGATTGTCGGGATGTCGGGAAAAGCAATGAAAGCGCTCAGCTTTGTTGTTAAACTGCGTGCATCTCTGTGCTTGCATTTTCCTGAGCATTTCCATCTCTCCTTTTGTTTTCCCTTTTTCTGAAGGGTATATCTGCGCGTGGTGATTTGGAGGTATTGCGAGAAATCTTCTCAGAAATCTGCTGAATCGGGCATCTGGATCGCTTTGTAGTTTCATGGTATCGGGTTCGATCTCGGACAGGGTTACTTGAACCAGGAAATCATCCACAGCATCAGACTGGCTGGCTCTGAAATGAAGTCCGGCGTGGGATCTAGTCGTTCTAATGCTTCAAGTGTCACGGCATCGACTCTAACAGAGCATGATTACATTGGGCTCTCAGAGGTATCCTCATCCTCGCACACCTCTGAGTATACTAGTGCTACTAATAATGGTAGTAATGAGAAGCAGACTCAGGAGTCTGACGGAAGCCTGGGAGATGCAGAGCTCAACTTGGGCTTGAGTCTTTCTTACAAGAAAGAACCCCTTAATGCCGCAGCGGGCTTCAAGGGCTCAGAGAAAGCGTTTCAGAAATGGGTTTCTCATGAGGAGTATCAGAGGCCTCGTAACACAAGTGGGTCTCAGCAGGGTGTGTGGGCAAAGGCGGGATTCGAACATCGGACCTCCCAGGAGAAAGGAGCTTCTTGTTCCTCTGTATGGCCAGGGGTTCAGGTGTTGAGGAGCTGGGAAGGTGCAAGGATTCTCACTGCAGAGGATTTGCAGGCTCCTGCTGCTCCCCACACTCCTGTTGTTCAAGATGTTGGTGAGCGTGTGAGGCCTGGTTATGGGTTCTCTAACTCTGGTAGAGTTATCATGCCTCCTCCTACTGCTGCCCCTGCTGCTATTTCTGGAACAAAGAGAATACACAATGAGTCCGATGGCTCCGATGGAATCCAGGACAGCTCTGAGGTTTCGAAGTATGAATCTCTCGAATCCCACTTGGCTTTCCTTTTTTGTGAAGTTTAAATAGAATTTTGGTCCTTCTGAAATTTTCAGAAAATACCCACTAGAAATTTTGTTCTTGCGTTCTGGATGGGAAGCCCTTTTTGGCGTTTTGTTTTTTAAGCGATGGACATTTGGCTTTCTGTTTGAAAATCAATCCCCTGGGATTGTTGTATCTGTTTGCGCTTAAATTTTAGCTTTTAAAGTAAATATTCCTGTAAGAAATTTTGAGTATTAGGCCGCGAAATCCTGTTTGAAATTTCTAATTTTGAGAGAGTTAATGCTCCCTGGAAAACCGGTTGCTTTTAATGAAATCTCACTTCTGATTTTCTTGAATTTTGAAACAGTTAAAACTGACGTCACCACTGGGAATATCATTCTCTTTGGTTTATATGAAAAACAAACGTTGCCAATTTGAAAATTCCGCTAGAAAAGTTTAACTTGTAAAGAAAATTCCATTTCCATAGTTTCTGTTCTAATTTTATAAGGGAAATCTTTTGTGAAATCCAAGGGATATTTGTCTATATTCATGAATAACATTTCGAGTAAATCTGTCTTAGTACATCTAATTCAGAAAATTTGAACTACACTCAACCCTTCGACAAAAACTCTTTTGCACCCTCCCCTCACACACAAAAAATTTACTCAAAACAAGTCAGGAAATCCTCAGATTCAATGAGATGTATTTAGAAAATTCGAGTTTTACAGAAATTATAACCACTTGAAAGTGTGATTTTAAGAAAAATACCATCTACATAGAATACATTTTCAACAAAAAATAACTTACTCTCAGAGATCATAACTCCAAGAGGTATGTGTTAATGTTAGTGAAATCCATTTATTGACTCTTATTCTGCTGTTTGGTTTAATGTAAAACTGCTTCCATTCCTGATTTCTCTTTTGTGACTTGATTAAAAACGTACAGAGGTCAAGCAGTAGTGGGCTGGCCACCGATTGGGACATACAGATCAAAAACCCGTGCTACTACTCAGCCTCGGTCTCCCTTGTATGTCAAGGTGAACATGGATGGCGTGCCTATTGGTAGAAAAGTGGATCTGAATGCTCATGACAGCTATGAAACTCTTGCTCTGGCCTTAGAAGATATGTTTCAACGGCCCAACAATGCCAACGGTGAGTTATTCGGCCATTTAGTTTGTTTTTTGAAGGTCAGCCCGTTAAGTTTATTTTGTTAGGCTTACATTCCATCCATCAATTTTCTCAGGCCAAAGTGGATCTCAAACACTGATGGAAAGAAGGCATGTTGGTGCCAATGATCCCAAGCATCCAAGGCTTTTGGACAGCTCTTCAGACTTTGTATTGACCTACGAGGACAAGGAGGGAGATTGGATGCTTGTGGGTGATGTCCCATGGAGGTGAGCTGTGAATTCCAAGCAAATCCAAAGCTTCACTTTTCAGATACAATAATACATATATAGATTATTGCGCAAGCCGTTGTCTCAAATACATAGGAGAGTTTGGTTTGATCTTTAGGTAAACTGGCTAATGGGTTTGCGTAGAGATATTCTAGGAAATCTCCTGAATTTGTTTCAAAGGGTTTTTTCAAGAATGTTGAAAAGTTGTGGATTTGCTTATAATAAGCCTTTCTGCAGAAGGTAAATTTGATCAAAGCTTCATTTATTGCAGGATGTTTGTCAATACTGTCAAAAGGCTAAGGATTATGAAAACCTCAGATGCCAATGGTCTAGGCAAGTTTTAATTGTCTTAGACTTATATGGAAATGTTCTCTTTGTTTTGAAGATATTTATTTCTGATGCCTTATGGGGATTGACCATTTTCTGTTTGATCACAGCTCCAAGGTGTCCAGAGAAGATAGATGGGCAAAAAAGTAAAGCTGTTTGACAGAACGCACTATAAGATCTGAACTAGATTTTGCATCTGGCTTTCAATATACTGCATTGGAGTGGGATGGATTCCAGCTTTCTATCTTTATCCTCTCGCACAGAGTGATTTTTTTTGGCACATCCAGATTTCTGACCTAGAGGCTAGCCATACTCTATGTTTTTGTCCATGCAATGTGATATAATACCAACTGATATATCTGTATCAACCTTCATATGTTTATGCGGATAAAGTATACTATGTATTCAGTTTTGTCTTTCTACTAGATTATAAATCCAGGCCATGGGGAGATACCATTTATGCCCAGTTTTTGGGTCTGGATATGGGGGAACAGTCCAGATTTATGGTGGGACTAAGTTGTTGTTATTGGCTTTCATGCTGGCTTTTTCCTCATCTACTTTTGTACAGTCAAATTTTCCAACATGCAAGTGTTCTGACTTGTTATATTATGTTTATTTTGGAAACTGCCAATCAAATTGTACATTCAAGGATGCAGAGGAACAATTTGACTATCTTAACTTTTTGGTTGTAATGTTCTTTTGTTATGTTGTTATTTTCTAAAGTACACTGGTCAGAACTTCAACATTCACTTCAGTAACTCTAAAATTTAAGTTATGTAGTTTGAGTAGAAGCGGACATTGGGTTCTCTATCTATTTCTCCAGGTCTCCAGCTTTGTCCAAATCTGCAATTTGGTCATACATTCTATTAATTACTGTTTTTGGTACATGTATGAAATGAATAATAATTTGGCATGGATTTTCCGACATAAGTTTTACAGTCAACCATAAAATGATGGAACACATGATTTGTGTTTTCCTATTGCAGTCAGTTGTATCAATCACAGTGAATATACCTTGTAGATGGATTAAAACTGAACGTATATTCTACAAGATCAAACAACTTGCCAAAACAGCATGCTAAACTGAACACGAACTGAATGAATAGTAAAAGACTAAAAATATACAAAGATGCATACCGTGAACCAGGTATGGCTTCGAAATTGATTCAAAAGTATGATAACAGAGGGTTGGAACAATAAGAGATGGATGTTGTTATTAACTGATATATATATATATATATATATATATATATATATATATATATAGTTATTACACGATATGTTTAACCTGCAATTTCGGCTGTGGGTGGGGAATGCAATCGAGATGGAAGCTTTTATAGGGTGTTGAAAGTAGTATGATCTTGTTTAGAATGTTGGGGGTGGATAGGGAATGCAATCAACTCTGAAGTTTCTGCAGGGTGTCGAAAGTATGGACTTGTTTATATGGTTGGATATGGGGTGGGAATCCAATCACCAGGGGAGTTTCTGCAGGGTGTTGAAAGTATGATCTCGTTTAGCATTTCAACAAATAAAGGCTATAGAGTGATTGTCAAGCAGATTGATGTGAAAACATGATATATATATACATATACACGATATGTCTACTCTGCAATTTCGGATGTGGGTGGGGAATGCAATCGAGATGGAAGCTTTTATAGAGTGTTGAAAGTATGATCTTGTTTAGAATGTTGGAGGTGGATAGGGAATGCAATCAAAACTCTGAAGTTTCTGCAGGGTGTCGAAAGTATGGACTTGTTTAGAATCTAGATGGTTGGATATGGGGTGGGAATCCAATCACCAGGGGAGTTTCTGCAGGGTGTTGAAAGTATGATCTCGTTTAGAATTTCTACAAATAAAGGCTATAGAGTGATTGTCGAGCAGATTGATGTGAAAACATGATATATATATATATACACACCCACGATATGTCTACCCTGCAATTTCGGATATGGGTGGGGAATGCAATCGAGATGGAAGCTTTTATAGGGTGTTGAAAGTATGATCTTGTTTAGAATGTTGCTATTTGGGATGTGGGTGGGGAATGCAATTGAGATGGAAGCTTTCATAGGGTGTTGAAAGTATGATCTTGTTTAGAATGTTGGAGGTGGATAGGGAATGGAATCAACTCTGAAGTTTCTGCGGGGTGTGGAAAGTATGGACTTGTTTAGATAGTTGGATATGGGGTGGGAATCCAATCACCAGGGGAGTTTCTGCAGGGTGTTGAAAGTATGATCTCGTTTAGAATTTCTGCAAATGAAGGCTATAGAGTGATTGTCAAGCAGATTGATGTGAAACTATGATACATCTCATGATGCCTGATCAACTTAGCGAGATCATGCAGTAGTCATTGGTGATGTTTGTCCTTGAACTGCAGCGAGGGAGGATTCTATCTCATCAACGAGGGGCCAATTCATGTGACATTATTGGCAACACATGCTACGAGAGAATGAGACTAATTGAGGTTTCCTGAGGAGTTACTAGTTCTGGAATCACGGGGAAAGAGATGAGACTAATTGAGGTTTCCCGAGGAGTTACTAGTTCTGGAATCACGAGAGGAGGATGGAGAGTGCCCACTGTTGCAGATTCATTAAACTGGCCAAGAGGGTTGTTTTCAATTGGGTTATATTCAGAATTCCAGATGCGATTTGATAGTACCGATTGAAGTTTCAGCCACGAGTTTCTTGTGGCGGGTTTGACACACAAGTTATGGGTAACCCATGTGATGCAGTCTTCTGTTACCGATTCTCGGAAACGAAAACTTTTAAAAAAAAGGCTGCAGATGATGGAAACGTTTCAAACTCCTTGGAGCTTGTCACTTTGGTACCAATAGAAGTGTCAACCAAGGGGTTTCTTATGGAGGATTGGGCACGGAAGTTATGAGTAGCCTATGTGATGCAGGCCTCTGTTATCACTTCTCGGAAACCCATATAGCTTTGAGAAAAAGGCTGCACATGTTGGATAAGTTTAGCTTGTTACATTGCCTAAAACGCGGAGCCCTGCCCTGCCCTGCCCTGCCAGAGTATAGGGGAAAAATGTGTCGTCTCTGAAGCCAGCCACTCCTGAATTCGGACGGATCATGCTTGTTACGACTAGTGCGCGGACATCAAAGCTGCCAGATCAAATCCCTTGAAACAAATTTGGTAACACGGTTTTCGAAATTCGATGACACAATGCATAAAAAATGGACGCGGGGATAAAATATTGAGTAGTTTGCGGGGATTTATCAGATGGTGGATATGCTTCACAGAAGGAGATCTCTCTATTTTTGAAATCTCGATTTTCCAACTCGAGGGTTGAGTTGTCGTGCGTGATTTTTGTGGTGGACAATCGTTCTATATATTAATTAATTAATTGGGTTCACTTAATTAATGTGTATATTCATTTTAATGGCTTTTAGCTGTATCTTGCTTTGTTGTTTGAGTTATAGAAAGATATTTTTTAAATTTTTTTATATTGATTTCAGCTGGGTTCACAAGTTTTAGTTATGTAATAAGTAGAATGTCAAAATGTTTTGGAGATTTTGAAGGTGTTGAGTCTGTTTAAAAATACATTTTTGGAGACTTTTGAGAGTGTTGAATTTATTTAAAAAGATTTTAAATAACTAAAATTCATGATATTAATAAAGATTGTATCCTAAATTTCAACTAAAAAATACAAGAGTTTAGACTACACCTTTAATATATACACACACTTCAGACAATCTATAAATAACTAAAATTCATGATATTAATAAAAATTGTATCCTGAATTTCAACTAAAAAATACAAGAGTTTAGACTACACCTTTAATATATACACACACTTCAGACAACCTATAAAAAAATTACACACTTCAGATTATCTCTTAAAAAATTACACACTTCAAATTATCCCTTAATATATATATATATATATATATATATATATATATATATATATATATATAAGAAAGAAAGATCTGTATTTAGAAAAATTAAATGTATTTTACATCTAAGGTAAATAAAATATACTAACCTAGATCCATCCAATTTGGCATCTATCATGTGTTGAGAGGGATCAAATTCCTCTAGGTGCAAACTTTCTTTTTGGAGTGTAGAATTTGAGAAATGTTTGCATCTCTAAGGATTTGATCATTCTTGACCCATGATAGATTCAGAGTTAGATGGATCTAGGTTGGTATATTTTATTTACCTTAATAGAATGGATCTAGGCCACATTTAGGGCAGCAATGTCACATTTTTAGATTATCATTATTATGTATATGTTTGAGCTAAACTTCATACTTTGAAATTTATATTATGTTTTTTTTTTTTTTTTTTTTTTTTTTCTGGCATGACCATATCATTCTTTTATTTAATTTAGTCTATGTTGCTTGCCTTGAATGATTTGTATGTCTCAGTTTAGATGGTTTGAGTGGTTTGTGTGTTTATGTGTTTGGATTTCGATGATAATGTTTGTGAATGTTATAGTTGTTTTGTTATATTTCTATATGTATGTCATTGTCTGTTAGTTTGCACTAGGATTGTTATTGCACATTTATTTCATTTAATTTTAGGTATCACAATTTTGACAACTGATTAATTCTTAATAGACTCCCTCCAGAATTACTAAATATATTTTGAAGAGTAGTTTTAGTAATTTACTGCGTCAAGGTACTTGGTATCACAACTTTTGACAGCGAATTAATTTTTAAGTGTCTTTCTAACTCCATAATGTCGCAACTTTTGACATATTAGTAGAGACATTATTAGTTTGCCATCTTTTCATATTGATTATCTGAAAGCACAGTTGAAATCATAAACTATTTAAATATTTAATTCGAGCTATTGTAATAAACATCATACATTGCCTCTCTTGCTCTCTAATATTAATAGGTTGAATTACTGTAACACAAAAATCAATGCACATTGTCAATATTTTTTTGTGCTTGCACTAAAATCAATGCACAATGTTAATCTAGTCACTTTAAAATTAATGTACCATCATATATCCAGTTATATCAAATCAGAAATTAACATCCATACCGAAATCAATGCATCTAATGCAAGCAATCAAATAGGAATAGAAAACAACATCTACAGTGAAATCAATTCATGTAATGCAACCAATCAAATAAGATTAGAAAGATCTACATTGAAATCAATGTATGTAGTCCAAACAATCAAATATAATTAGAAATCAATATTTATACTCAAATCAATGCATGTAGTGCAAGCAATAAAATGGAATTAGAAACGCTGTAGTCTAAAAAACCCACAGAATATCCTAGAAATTCTGATAAGATTATAAAAAAATCCGCCAAAGATTTTTGAAAATCTGGGTTATAGTCGTTGAACTTCAGTATTTTGGGTGCCCTAAGGGTTTTTTATGGTGCTGAATCCATTTCCACCATAAAAAATGCAATTCAAACACTCCAACTACGTGATTTTTTGAATTTCTTTTTACCGAATTCTGACAAAAAAGTTGTCGTTCGGGCTATTCTGTTGTGTCAGTAGACAACTCCATTAGAAATCACCATCTACATTGAAATCAATGCATCTAGTGCAAGAAATATTCTTCTCTCCATCTCTCTCTCTCTCTCTATCTTTCTTCTTAACTCACCCTCTCTCCCCCTATAACTCCATGTTTCTCTCTCCCTCCCACTCTCCTTTTCTCTCTCTCTCTCTTTCCAACTCTATCTCCCTCCCTATCTCCTTCTCTCCCCCCTTCTCTCCATATCTCCTTCTTTGTCTCTCTATCTCACCCCCAAACATACACACTCTCTCTCCATCTCTCCCTTGTCTATCTCTCTCTCTCTCAACATTTCTCTCTCTATGTCTTTCTTCTTCCCTCCCTCTCTCCCCTTCCAACTCCATCTCTCCCTTGTCACTCCCTCTCTCTCCACTTTTCTCTCTCTATGTCTTTCTTCTTCCCTCCCTCTCTCCCCTTCTAACTCCATCTCTCTGTCCCTCCCTCTCTCTCCCCCCATCTCTCTTTCTCTCTCTCTTTCCTCATACCATGTCACTATATCCCTCCCTCTCTCCTTCTCTCTCCCCTCCATATTTGTGTCTCCTCCTCTCTCTCTTACCCTTCTCTCCCTCTCTCACTCCTCTCCTTTTCTCTCTCTTCATTCCTTCTCTCCCCTCTCCTTCAATTTATCTCTTGAAGAAGTGTAAGCATTCAAATAGGATTAGAAATCACCATCTACAATGAAATCAATGCGTCTAGTGCAAGAAATTTTCTTCCCTCTCTCCTCCTTCCATCTATATCTATATCTCCCTCCATCTCTCCTTTTTTGTCTCTTTATCTCAGCCCCCCCAAACACACATGCTCTTTCTCTCCATATATATCTATCTCTTCCTCCCTTGTTCCCTCCCTCTCTCTATCTCTCTCTTCACCTTCCATCTATATCTCTATCTCTCTTTGTCTCTCCTTTGCCTCTCTATATCGCCCCAAAACACACTCTTTCTCCATATCTAGCTATCTCTCTCTCCCTCTTCCCTTCCCTCTCTCCCCCTTTCTATTTCTCTTCTCCCATGCTCTCCTCTCTCCCTTTCCATTATCACTCGCTCTCTCTCTCTCCACCTTTCTCTCTCTATGCCTTTTTTCTTACTTCCCTCTCTATCCCCCTCCAATTCCATCTCTCTCTCTCCCGCCTCCCTATGTCTCCCCCCTCATCTCTCTCTCTCTTTCTCTCTCTCCAACTATGTCACAATCTTGCTCCCTCTCTCCTCTTTCTTTCTCTCCCTCCTTTCTCCCCATCTCTCTTTCTTTGCCTCTCTATCTCACTCCAAACATGCACACACTCTCTCCATATCTCCCTTGTCACTCGGGGACCTCCCTATTTATCTTCACTTTTCTTTCTCTATGTATTTCTTCTTCCTCCACCCTTCCCCCTTCCAAATCCATCTCTTTGTCCCTCTCTCTCTCTTCGTCTCTCTCCCTCCCTATCTCTTGTCCTTCCTCTCTCCCTTTCTCTCATTCCTTCTATCTTTCCCCCTCTATCACTCTGTCTTTGTTCCTCCCTCCCACATATATCTAGAGTTAATATATATCATTATATATTATAATATAACAAATTTAGTATTATATTAATTTTTATATTGTATTAATCCAAAGTTATTAAATTTATTAATATTAATATTAAATTTAATGATGTTTTTCACATGGCATGATAACAAAATTTATTATAGATCTACATCATATTAATATTTTCAAATATTACAACTTTAACGTGGAAATATTTATGTCTTTAAATATTTTAATATCCATAGGATATGGTTCTTCCTTTAAAAAATTTATTTTACAAATATTTAATAATATTAAAAGAATTTCGAGTAGGTTAACCTTTTTCCTTTGATTTAAGAAATGGTATTGACTTTAGTAAAGAGTAAAGATGTTTAATTTTTTACTTAATTTGGAATTTTGATATGGTAAAAAAAATGTTGAAGGTAAATTTATGATCCATTCAAATTCAAAGTATATGATAAAAGAAATATTAAATGCATGAGATAATTGTATTGTAAATTTTTTTCATTTTTGTTTAGGGCAGAGTTTAATTTTTTAATAATTATTATTATTTTATTGCACGAACATACTTAGACATCACCCTCATTCTGGGCTATAGAATGTGCCTCTGGACGCAATTAAAAAATTATTTTTGAAATTAATAAATTAAAATGAATTGAATTAAAGAGTTCATAAATAAAAAACATAACAATAACATACCATAATAATAAAATTAAAGATATGAAAGTTTTTGAGTATAGGAAGATTTATGTGTTGGTTTCGTTTTGGAATTAATCTTTTTGCTTAGTATAGCTAAGTATAGGGGATATGTCGTAAATGAGTATAAATATTTAAATGTTGGCTCAGTATAGGAGAGATGTTGTTGTGTCCATCAAATGAAGTATTAGATAAAAAAATAATAATAATAAAACATAATGTCAACTCAATTAAAAAATTAAAAAATAATACAAATAATAAATAGATTCAATTCGATCTTTTATATTGTATTTGAGTCGACAAAGGTGTAATTGCGGATGAAATAGGGGCCTTGGACGTTGTGCCTGTGACCCTCAAGTATGCACTGTGAATTTAAGAGGGAAGACACAACCTGCCCTTGCATGCATGTGCATGCAATGTCACAGTTGGAAGTGGGTTTTATTTAAGGCCTTCGATAGACAGTGAGCCATTATGCGGTGAGTGGAGAGGAGATGAGGTAAGGTCCTCAACCTTCTTGTGTAGTTCCTCTGTGTAATTAGCATGTGTGAGAATCTTGGTGCTGATGGTTATAGTGGGTTTCGAAGGTTGGAAAGTAATTCATGTTGGCCAATGTAAATGACATTTAAATTCTTGGGGCTCCTTGGAAGCCTGGTCTCGTTTGTGGTTGTTGGGAGATTGCGTTCCAAAAGAGTTGTTGGGGACATCTAGTTTCAAGTGCATAATGAACTCTTAGGTCATTTCTCTGCTATTCTTGGTTTCCTTGTTTAGGCGTTTTGTTTGGTCTAGGTCTGTGTGTATGTTTTTACATTTCTGTTCTGGGGATTCCATTTGGAGTAAATTAGGGGGGCCTTGTTATGTTGGGTCATTTTCAAGGAAGGATAAACATTGGTTGGCTGAATTCAGTTTATGGTTGTGCTCTCCTAAGTGTTGAGGTATTTCTGTCTTGGTGTTGTTTTTCTCTTGTTCAATGGTCAACGACGAAATGGTCTTGGTCGAGGAAGATTCATCCTTTGTCTTAATTAGTGGGTATTCTATAAAGGGCAGGTCATATTTATGGAGTTTTTGAGATGATTTGGTATGCTAGTATCCCGATCTTGCAGGAGGTGGGACACGTATATTCTATTGTTCTTTCGTAGGTAGAGGTAGTCATTGCAGTGGTAATAATTGCGCCCCTTGACTCTCTATGATGTCATCGAGACAAAGAATGAGGTGTAGAAGGGAGGGGATGTGGCAAAGATTGGTCATGGAAATGAGGCGCGAGACTCTTTTCCCATGACTCGATAACCACCTACTTTAATGCAGTTTTTCTAGATACTCATAAGGAAATTCGTAATCTCGAGACCCAGGCGGGGGAAGAAAGAAAATCTCTTTTGGATTCTGAACTTTTGGAGGACATGCCAGCTTGGGTTCTGGAACATGGGCATACCAAGGGAAGGAGGAAGCGATACCTAAACTCTGTCTCTTCATTGGAAAATGAAGAACTTTGTTGGGCCTGGTATTGAGTGTAGAAATTATACAACATGCATATATATCTTGGAATCACCCGATCTAACAATGTACTAAAGTTAAATATTGAATCGCTTCTACAAATCTTTTGCAGAATTAAAAACACAATTGCTAATCACATGAACATGAAGAAATATCAATCACACACAACATAGATAATTTCCCGGGGAAAGCTTACAGCTAAAAACCCCACTAACTTCTATTGTATATTCAACATGGATCATGAAACAATTACATACAAAAATCTTCTCATAAGAGCCCTCCATCACTAAGCTAATTGTCTCACACTATCATATGCAAAACTGAACAACGCAACCAATTCTTAGCCTCCAGACAACCTGCCTTGCTTGCACAATCCCTGATGAAATAGATCCCTAAAAGATAGGAATTATTTCCTTCCTTGATTGCGTAAGTATCATAGGAACTCCAATGGGTGTTTGGTTGCATGTGTGCAACCCAATAATCCTACAACTGATAGTCAACTTCCTTTTCACCTAGAACTCAACTGGGTCTCCACTGGATCTGACAGGCAAGAAGGTAATAATAGTAAATCCTCAGTTGCATGTGAGATCACTGATTGTGAATTAATTAATATTTAATTCACTTGATCTGTCACTAGTGTATCTTTATTTACAACTAGCACAACTGAGTTTAACTCACTTAACTGAGTTAAACTATTTACAACTTGCATTAACTAATGCACCACTGCACTTTGAACTCTGTTACAACTAGAATTACTATGCATGCCTCTCCAACTACCTATAAATCGAAATCCACTAGCTAACTGAATTTATCACTTTCAATTAACTGTTTCAAGTCAACATTGAGAATATATTACAGTTTAATGTCCATCTTAATTAAGGGATAAACAAAATAGACATGCACCCAAAAATAACATTGTGGGCCCCGCCCTAGTCTGGGTGCTTAATGCAACTAGGCGTGGGTGCTGAAATTTTCTTGTTGAATCTCAACACTTGCTCTCAACAAGAAAGAGATTATCCTTCACCCTGATTCTGTCTCTATGGTATTCGAATTTTCTCCTTGTGAGTGCCTTCATCAGAATATTTGCATCTTGATATTTTGTGGGAATGTACCGAAGAATCCTTCTCTACACACAATCTCTGAGATGTTGGTACCGGATATCTATATGCTTGGACCTTTCATGAAACACGAGATTAATCGAGAGTTTAATGCAACTCTTATTATCAAAATGAATCACTGTCGGATCCATCTGAGAACCAAAAAAACCAACCAAGATCTTTCTCATCTAGATAGCCTCATATGCAAATTGAATTGCTGCCATGTATTTCGCTTCCGCTGAACTGAGTGCCACAGATCATTGCTTCCTGCTGTACCAGGAAACTGCTGTCGATCCAATGCTAAAGATCCCTCCTGATGTGCTCTTTCTTTCCGATATATTGCTCGCCCAATCTGCATTCGTGAAGCCATGTAGCGTCACTCCCTCTGTCCATCTATACCATAGACCATACTCTTATATGCCCCTCAGGTATATTAGGACATGATTCCCCACCTTCCAAAAGAGCTTGGTAGGCTTAACCATAACTTGACTCTGCTGGTTAACTGCGTAGCAAATGTCTGGTCTCGTGTTCACCAAATACATTAGTGAACCCACTAACTGTCTGTAGACAATAGTATCCATTACCTCTCCAGAAGTAGCATCCTCTTTCCTCCAATTTCTTGGAAGAGGAGTATCCATGAGTTTGCAGCTCTCCATGTTAAACTTATCCAGTATCTCCTTTACATACTTTCCTTGAGACACAAAAGGTTCACCATCCCGTTGCCATATTTCTAATCCAAGGAAATAATGGAGTCCCATGTCCTTCATTTCGAACTCCCTTGCATGAGTGTATCAGTTTCTCATCACCAGTCAAAATTAAATAATCAACATAAAGAAAAATTATCAATAGCTTACCCTCAACCACAATATAGTACAGGTTTTCATCTACTTCACTTTTGGTGAAGCTCAGTCCGGTGAAATAGCTGTCTATCCGATTTTACCAAGCACGGGGTGCTTGCTTCAGCCCATATAGTGATCTTTTGAATCGGCCCACATGCGACTCACTGTTGAATATTTCGAAACCTTTAGGCTACTCTATGTACACCTCTTCCTCAATGATCCCATTAAGAAACACAATTTTTACATTTATCTTATGACTGTGCCAGCGCATCTGCGCTGAGAGTGCAAGGACGGATCTTATGGAAGAGTACCTTGCAACAGGTGCAAAATTCTCATCATAATATATCCCCTCGATCTGTGACACAAATCTGGCTTTGTATTTCTCCACACTCCCATCAGCAGCTTGCTTTACCTTGTAGATCCATCTTGATCCAACCATTGATTTGTCGACTGGTCTTGGGATTATCTCCCATGCATTGTTTTTGACAATGGAGTCATACTCATCCACCATTGCATCAACCCAAGTTGGTTGCTGCACTACTTACTGAAAGGAAGATGGTTCAGTCACAATAAATTTTCTCATAAGAGCCATGTATCTTGTAAATCGGTCAGGAAACTGTCTCTTTCTGCGTTGTGAAGTAAGGGCTCCTACATTCTCTACAACATCAAGTCTCAGTCTATCAACTTCCATGGTGTGCCTTCTGCCATTTTTGATGGATGGCTCTGCATGAGTGTTTTCCTCCACTCCATGAACCTCCTCATGTGGCTGATCCACATTTTGAGACTCATCCTTGGGAACCAACAGTTCCTGTTCTGCATGCAAGTCCATTTTCCTCTCAAGGGACAACCACATGGCTTTTTCCTCACCAAATTTTATATCCCGCCGCACAACAGTCATTCTGTTGTTTGGAAAATACACACGATAATTATGGGGTGTTTCAATGTACTTCACAAAAATCCCAACCTCAGCTGTTGGTTCCAGCTTCTTCCTGGCGTCCTTGGTCACATGCACATAAACAGATGAGCCAAAAATCGTAAAGTGTGAAGCATTAGGTTTCTTACCAATGAAACCCTCTTTAGGTGTACTCATGGAAAGTACTCTATGAGGACAACGGTTCAGTGGGCCTTGATCATGCAACACGACTCGTGTTGCACCCACAATAGTTTTATTATTCCTCTCCACGACCCATTTTTCTGTGGGTTATGAGGTGCTATGAGTTCTTTTCGAATTCTTTCTTTGCTGTAGAATTTCTTGAATTCGTTAGAGATGCATTCTCCACCATTATCGCTCCTAAGAGCCTTCACTTGCTTTCCTGACTCTTTCTCCACTAGTGCCTTAAACTCACAGAACTTAGAGAATGTTTGATTTTTCTTCTACATTAAGAATATCCAACACTTACGAGAAAATTTATCAACAAAGATTACATAGTACTTATGTTTTTCTGTCGAAGAAACAAAGAAAGGACCACACACGTTTGTGTGAACTCTCTCAAGGATCCCTGAAACTCGATTTTCCTTCTCATGAAAGGTGGCCTTTACATATTTTCCCATAGTACATCCCTTGCATGTGTCTGACTGTGCAAGTGTACCCCTGGGAACACTAGTAGAAATATGTTGCATGACTTTTCTAGCTCCGTGGTGAAGATGACTCAATCTCCTGTGCCATAATTCGCCCTCATACCAGCGCACCACTTGATCTGCCTTGCCCATTGATGAGCTCAATCATTAGACATATTTGGAGGGGTTAATGGTCACCTTTTTGCCTTCTTAGATCTCTTTTTCTTGCATTTTTATTATTATTTGTTTTTATGATGCTAGTATAGGTGGTGATTAAGGCTAACATACTCAGAGTGCCTAATATGAGGTTGAGTGCAGAAAATCATGAGTTATTAAGCATTTTTATAAGGATTTTATGATAAAGACAAAGAGGAGTGAACTCAATATTTGTTTACTTGGAGTCAAGTAGACTCAATCACCCCAAAGATTCTCTCCAACAATTCAAGTTCCAGAGGCATACAAGCAACTCAAAGAGGAGTGAATTCAATCTTTTTTTACTTGGAGTCAAGTAGACTCAATCACCCCAAAGATTCTTTCCAGCAATTCGAGTTCCAGAGGCAACCAAGCAACTCAAATAGGAGTGCACTCGATCTTTGTTTACTCGGAGTCAAGTGGACTCAATCACTATTTTCTAAGGAGCTGTTGGTAGCTGCACTGTAGAATAAATAGAGTAGAGATAGGGCTAGGAAGGGGATTATTCTGGTCGATTCTAGTTGGAACTTTGTTGCAAAATATTGAGCTTTTTATTATTTTACTCAGTAATCAAACTTTCAGAAATGTATGAGGTTATTCTTTTATGAAATGAGTAGATTGATTTCACTTTATTGATTTAAGTTTTAGAGATCTAGGCTCGTGGGTTAGGGCCCAATCCACGTGCCTCAGCCTCTCTACTGTATTTTTTCTCTACTTTCTGTCAATATTCAATTAGTTCTACTTCTGATAGTTTCATTGCCGTTTATTTTTTATTTTAGTGTGTTACTGTAATTTTTCATTTGCTTATGAGAGTAAGAGAATAGAGGAAAACCAAAAAGCTGTGGATCAATACCCCCTTCTCATTTATGTCAATAGGGCTCGAGGAGGGCGAACCTTCCCACATACCCAAAAAAATATTTCTGTTCACTGTTCTAAGATTAAAAGTAGAGTTGCATTGATGTTTTCAACCTTCCTTTTTGTATTGCATTTTCGCGCATTTTCCTGTTTTTCGTGCATAGGCCAATAGAGTTGTTTGTAGGAATTATTGATAAAGCCCCAGAGCAGCTCCGTGGTGCTTCCCTAATTCATTTTCCACATCTGTACTCACAACCCGAGCATTGTTGTTACGCCTTCCATTCCCTCTTTTTCTCCGCTTATTTTAACTGCTGCACCCGCCTTTTCCCCCTAAAAGCACTTAAACCCTTCAACCCACCTTATTCCTTTGTTTTTATTAGTTACGGTTGCCTTACACATTTTAATGCAAAAATGATTGAAGAGCCATCAAGGTTTGACCTCCGCCTTTCTTCCTCGAACTTCCTCGCTACCGTACATCGTAAATCGTAGTGTTTAGTTTCTTCCTTTAACACTTATTGCTCCCATCTGCAGATTGCGATATTGCGATATCGCATATCGCACTTCACACCTTTTCCCTTTTTTCTTTAAGGCTTATTGCTTCCAAACACCGACTGCGATATTGCGCTCGCGCTCCGCCACCGTTCCCACCACCATGTCATCCGCCGCATCGCACATCACACTTCACATCGTTTCCCCTTTTCTCTTAAGATTTACCGCTATCCATCCAACTTTGCGATATTGCGCTTGTGATATCGCACTTCGCACTTCGCAAATTTTCCCGAACGACACTACCACTACCCCTCTAACTTTGCGATATTGCGATTGCGATATCGCACTTCGCACATCGCAAATTTTACCACATCTCAAATCGCTCATTGCAACTTTTTCGCTTTTCTTTTAAGACTTACCGCTCCTATCTTCCGATTACGATATTGCAATCGCACTCTGCCGCCAGTCCCACCGCCACATCATCTGACTTATCGCATTTCGCACTTCACAGATTTTATCTTGTTGCATTTCGCACTTTGCACTTCGCAGATTTTATCTTGTTGCATTACGCACTTCGCACTTCGCATCATTTTCTTTTTTATTTTAAGACTTACTGCTCCTATTTTTCGATTGCGATATCGCGATCGCTCTCCGCCGCCGGTCTTATCGCCACGTCACCCATCGCAAATCGCAATGTTTATCCCTGTTGCATTTCGCACTTCGCATTGTTTAGTTTATTTCATTTAACACTTACCGCTCCTTTCCGCCAATTGCAATATGATCAAAGTGCTCTGCCACCTGTCCTACTTCCATCATCTGACTTATCACATTTCACATTTCGTAGTCCTTTCCCATCGCATTTCGCACGTCGCAACTTTTAGCCCGTCACTCTTTGTACTTTGCAACTTTTGCTCCATTGCATCTCCGCCATCGCGCTTTTCAAATTATTTCGCTCCGAAGATTTTTTGCGCTATAACAAAGTTTTAATAAGGTTTAAACCCCTCTTTCCACTTCTAAGCTTTGTTTCATGTGTTAAGCCCTCCATTAGCCTCTTTAGCCTTTTTTTCCTCCAAGCTGCAAATCAACACTTTTTTCAATTAGAATTAAGTCATGGAAAGCTTAACTGCATGGATAGAAATATGGTAGATAGACCATAAGATAAGTGGAGTGCATTTAGCCGTTTGACCAAGTTAAGTGTGGTGTAGAATTAGTTTCCTTTCTGCCATTTATTTTCAAAAATTTAATTTAGTTTCTTTCTATCATTTATTTTCTACACATTAAATTAGTTTAATTTCCGGCATTTCCTTTCTGCAAATTAGGTTAGTTTCTTTTCTGTCATTTCCTTCTAGTAATTTATTTTTCAGTTTTTATCATAGTTTAGGAAACAACACCCTTTCGTAAAGTAGAAGAGGATGACATGAACATAATGCATCTGCTGTGTATATAGCACTATCACCTCCAAGTTTGTACGAACCCCGGGTTGATAAAATAAAGTAGGGCAGCCCCTAGGATTTGTAGCACTCTTGGTGTAATACCAGGGCTCACCACTTTTTGGTGCCGTTGCTAGAGAAGTGTTTAGTAGATATTTTGATTTTTTTTTAACATTATTTTCCGGTTTCCTTTCTTTTCATGTTATTTTAGAAGTATTCAAAAAATATAAAAAGATATAATTTTCATGCCTCATAGGAGTAGGAATACTCAAAGACAAATCTTACCTAAAACCCCCATATCACCTCCTAGCCACCCTTCACTCTTCTTCAATTGCAGTAAGATTGAACCCCCTATAGGAGAGCCTTCTGAACATTTTGAGGATCCTATTGGGGAAGAAGAAGAAGACCTTGTTTCAACTGAGGGACCTGCTGCACCTATCCTACCCATGGTTGGGATCCAGAGAGCCTTTCTCATAGGAGAAGCAGATGGGAAAACTAAGATGAAAAACATTAGCCCCTCAGATCTTCCACACTTCCATGGACTTACCTTTGAGGATCTTGACACATTCATGTTTGAATTTGCTGTTATTTGTAGGACTTATGACTACACTTCTGATGATCAGAAGTTGAAGCTATTCCCATTCACCCTTAAGGATGCAGCCTTGCATTGGTTCATGGGTCTGCTTGGGGATAGCATCACTATCTGAGAACATATGAAAGAAACCTTCAGCATCAAATACAAAGACTACTCTAGGTCCAAGGAAACTAAGGATGAGATCTTTAGGATGACTCTAGGGTTGGATGAATCTTTAGAGGACTATGAAGAGAGTTTTCAATTGAACTATAAGAGAGCCAACTGTACTCTTGATCCTAGATCACTTAAGCATTTACTTCTTCGAGGATCAGTGAAGAGATGATAGAAACCTTGAATATGCTTTCAAGAGGAGATATCTACCAAAAACCCTACGAAACTATCAAAACTATCTTCCAGAACCATTCTAGGGCATTTAAGAAGAAGGACAGAGCTAGCCAAAGTACATCCAATACCCCTTCCTCTTCCACCTTCATAAAACATGAGATTGGAAACATGCTAGAAGACTTCAAGAGTGACATGATGCACACATTTTCTTTGAAAATGGACACAATGCAGGTCAAAAGGAAGCAAGACAAAGCAGAGAGATCCTTGGCCATATTTTGTCCTAGATGTAATAGAAAGCACCCAAGAAATGAATGTCCACTAAATATCATAGAGGTTTGCTTAGTATGCGAGGAAAATCATGCCACAGAAAAGTGTCCCTCCTTACCTAGACTTAAGGATGTGTATCAAGGTGGTGACGCAATTCCAGAGCAACTTTGTTTTATCAACCAGAGAAGGCCTCAAGACCCTCAGTCATATCAACAAGCTATGCAAGGTGCACCTTACTCTTACTATCACAACAATCAGAGTGCACTCGTGCAACCTTGGTACACCCCCAATCCTCCATCCTAGTCTACACCTCCTACTTGGCCTTACAACCCTTCATATCATCCTTAGTCAGTAAACCAACCATTTCAGTAGTATGTTCCACAATAACCTCAGTGGAACAATCCATCCCAAGGGTGGAGGTCTCAACAAAATCAACCACCTGCTCTAATGCCTCCACCCCAATGATTCAGATTTATGCAGGAATGCAACAGAATAAACATATAACCATAAATACAGAGATGCATTGGAAATAACACTTCATTTCATTAATATCAAAGAACTGAAATTTGCTTACAGACAGAATGGAAATAAAACTAGCTAGGGCGCTGGTAGCTATATCTGAGAAGAGATGTGGCAGCTACAGGCCTCTGAACTGAGTTACAATGAGGCTCGAGGGCCTATTTATGATTTAGAAACAATGGAGAACCCTAAACATCCAAAAACCTAACCCTAGGAGATGAAGCGCCAAAACTATGGGCCCCGTTTGGGTAAATTGGTGTTTCAACTTCCCAGGGACGTAACTTTGGCATACTATCTCCGTTTGACGCACATGATACATCATTAAAAAGCTCTATCTGAGGACTACAACTTTTGTGACGATTTTGATGATCAAAATCGCAACAAATTTTCATACCAAAAAACGTCGTTTAGGGCCTCAAAACGGCTCCGGAAGTTCAGGACCCGAAAAACTGCTAAAAATAGTAAGTTATGCAAAAACTGAAAAACTGAAAGAGACAATGGTGGGGGCCCAAGTGGAATAGGCGGGTGGCCACCAATATCCACCTGGATCATTCCTCCCCCCTTGGGAAGCAATGGTCCCCATTGCGTTAAGTTCCTCCATGAGATGAGGAAATTTCTGCTGAACTTGGTCCCTGGTGAACCACTTTCCTTGGTGCAGGAGTTGGCCGGCTTTGACAACCCGATATAGTTGGATCTTCTGCTGGCGAGTGTTCTTGATTTGCATGTCCATGATGCAATCTGTGGTGGCCTGTTCCATGCAGTCTGGATTTAACTCAGTTGGTGTGAGTTGTTCTGCAATGTCCGAGGTGTCCAGTAGAGGTGGGAAGTAAGGACGAGGGCGATCCACATTGAAGACTGGGTGCAGACCAAGGAATGGTGGAATACTGAGCTCGAATGCATTGTTCCCTACAGCCTTGGTGATGGTGTACGGCCCGTATCGGAGCGGCCGAAGCTTGCGGTGGGGTCCAGTGAGGCGCTCCTTCTGCAAATGTAGCCATACTTTGTCACCCACCTGGAAGTTGTGTGGCACTCGGTGTTGATCATGGCGTTGCTTGTACTTGGCATTGGCTCTGTCCAATATATCATGAACCTGTTGGCGGATGTGTTGAATGCGCTTGATGAAGCTACTGGCTTTGTCAACTTCAGACTGGACATGAGCTGAATTGGCCTGAGCAGCTGCAAATGGCATGGCTACGTCGATGGGACATAGTGGCTGGAATCCCAAGCCCACCTGAAAGGGGCTATGGCCGATTGAACTGTGGAGAGCCCGATTATAACTATGTTGTACATAAGGGAGGCTCTCGTCCCATGTGCGTGGATGCTTTGAATTGTACATGCGCAGAATGTGTACAATCATTATGTTGACGACCTCTGTCTGGCCATATGTTTGGGGATGGAAAGCTGTGGACTTGGTGAGCTTGGTGTCCAGCATTGACCAGAGGCTGGACCAAAATGTGCTGAGGAACCTGCTATCTCGATCTGATATGATAGACTGTGGGATCCCAAAGTGCACCCACACTCGTTCAAAGAAGAGTTTAGTAGTGGCTTTTGCTGTGATATTCTTCTTACAGGTCGCCATAATGGCCATCTTCGAGAATATGTCAACGACCACGAAAACACAGTCATTTCCATTCTTAGTAGAAGGCAGGCCCGACATGTAATCCATGGAGATGGATTCCCAAGGTCGACTAGAGGTAGGTAGTGGAGTATATAGGCCTTGCTTCTTGATGGTCGGTTTGGCAATGGCACAAGCAGTGCAGGATCTGATGTGCTTCTCGACATCCTTTCGAAGGTTCGGCCAATAGAAATACTTCTGTAGTATTGCTACTGTTTTCTCGACCACGAAATGCCCAGCGACTCGACTGTAGTGTGCTTCCCATATCATCTTGGCACGCTCGCTTGAAGGAACACAAAGGTGTCCCAGGTGACATAAAAGTGCATCTTGGAGGTGAAAATTTGGAACTTGCGTACCCCCCAAGAGTGCCTTGTACGTGTGGCCGAATTCTGGGTCACTCTCATAGAGAAGTGGCCAATCAGAAGTCTCGTGCCCACAAGAGTTGAGCAAGGTGGTGAGCGCCACGATCGGTGGTCGGCTGAGGCAGTCTGCAACATTATTGGTGCTACCCTTCTTGTACTTGATGTTCAAATGAAACTGTTGCAGATATGTGGACCACTTCTGATGGTGATCATTCTGCAACTTCCCTTGTGTCTGTATGAACTGCAGGGGTCGGTGGTCTGTGTGGATTATTGTTTCCTTCCCCAAAATGTAATGCTTCCATTTCCGACAGGCTTGCACAATGGAATACATTTCTTTATCATAGGTGGGATACTTGTGAACTGTCTCAGACAATGTCTCACTGTGATATGCCACTGGATGTCCCTGTTGAGTAAGAACTGTCCCAATAGCATAGTCAGAGGCATCTGTCTCGATTTCAAATGGCTGTTGCAAGTCTGGTAATGTGAGCACTGGGGCAAAACATAGGCAATTTTTCAATTCTGTGAACGCCTTCTGTTGAGGTTCCGACCAAAAGAATTTTGCTCTCGCTCCTCCCTTGGTGACTTGACTCAAGGGCCAAGTGATATGAGAGAATCCCAACACGAATCTACAGTAGAAATTAGAAAGACCCAGAAAGCTGCGAAGCTCTGTTATAGTGGTTGGGGCTGGCCAATCCCGAATGAATTGGATCTTGGCTGGATCCACATGCACCCCCCTTTCATCAATAATGTATCCCAGATATTAAACCTGGGTCATGCCAAATGTGCACTTCTCCAAATTGGCACACAACTTGTGTTGCCGTAGTGTTTGGAGGACTTGTCGGATGTGGTGAAGGTGCTCTTCCCAAGTCTTGCTGAAGATCAGAATGTCATCCAAGTACACCACTACAAATGATTTGGTGAATGGCCGCAAGATGTCGTTCATCATCCTCATGAAGGTTGCGGGAGCATTCGTCAACCCGAAAGGCATGACTAGCCATTCAAAAAGGCCTCCCTTGGATTTGAAGGCAGTCTTCCACACATTAGAGGGTTCAATTGGTACTTGGTGATACCCATAATTCAGGTCAATCTTACTGAAATATTTTGCACCTTTGAGTTGGTCCAAAAGTTCATCAATCCGTGGGATTGGGTACCTATTCCGGACAGTGATCTTGTTCAGCGCCCGATAGTCAATACAGAGTCTCCACGTCCCATCCTTCTTCTATACCAACACGATCGGGCTCCCACAGGGCGATGAACTTGGTCTGATGTCACCTTTCTGCAACAGCTCCTGAATCTGCCTCTTGATTTCATCATTCTCCAGAACAGAGCGCCGATAGATCAGTCCATTGGGTAGCGGCGCACCTGGGGTCAGATCAATTGGGTGCTTGACCTGACAGTGCAGAGGAACCCCTATGGGTGAGGTGAAGATTTCCCCGTACTCCTCCACAACCTTATCGATTTGTTGTTGTCGTGCAGAGGAGCCTTGTTTGGAGGTCGTGGCCACAGTCTTCTTCTTGCCCTGGGGGCGGATCATTAGGAAAACGAATTTCCTGGTTTGGGAAATGAGCTTACTGCATTGTTTTGCAGTAACTAAAGAGATAGCCGCAGGAGGTGGTACCTCTGGTATCCTGTACAACTTATTTCCCAAAGTAACAATAACAACACGAGGTCGAGACTCATACACAGCATGACGCTTCCACAAGTATGGTTGTCCTAATAATACATCAGAAACATCAATAGGAGCAACATCACATAATACCTCATCCGTGAAGGGCTTGATGCTATAGGGAAGGCGACACTGCTGGCTGGCGCGGAGATCTCGTCCTTGGTGAAGCCACCCGATGGTGTATGGATGTGGGTGAGCTGTGGTCGGCAAGCCCAACCGCTTCACGGCGTCTGCTGAAATGAGGTTCTTTTGCCTCCCATTGTCGACAATGAACTGTACAGGGGAGCCCTTTACCCACATCTAGGAGTGGAAGAGACGTTCCTCCTCCTCTGGATCTTCCGGTTCCTCCTTTTGGATCTTTGTAGTGGCAACAATGGCGTTGGGCTCTGCATCAATAATCTGTTTCCCTTTTTCATTCCCCTTTTCAGGTTCTGATTCGGAGTCGGAGCATGCATCTGACTCAGAAGCCCTCATCTCGACCACTAGCGACTGCTTGGCCCGACACTCACTTGTGTTGTGAGTGGAGCTCTTATGGAACTCACACCACTTTCCCGTGTCCTTCTTTGGCTTTACGGTGTTGTTCTTTTCTTGTGGCTTTGACGGGCTGTCTTTAGCCGCCATGCTCTGTCCTTTGTTCTGCGGTTTGGAAGCACCTTTTCCTTGCTTTTGATTCACAGATCCAAAGTCTCGCTTCTTCTGTTTGAATTCCTGCTCAATCTTGGCAGCATACCGGTATGCCGTACCAAGCGAGGAGATGTCGAGGAACTCCATTTCCTCCTGAATGTATCTGTGCAGACAGCTGCGATACTTTAGCACCAAATGTTTCTCTGAATCTTTCATACCCAACTTTGTGCGCAGGGTATGGAACAGATTCGTCAGCTCGTGCACATCTTGATCCCTTTGTTGTCGCAGCGTGGTCCATTGTATGTACTTGTCCTCATAGCTCCCCACGGGATAGTACTGTTCCTTGACGGCATCTTGGAAAGAATTCCAAGTTGGTACGACCGAGAACAGAGAGGGTTCTGTCTGGTCCTTGTTCTCACAGTAGGTTTCCCACCAGTCCTTAACATGGGGGGTAGCTTTGAGGAGTGCAAAAATAATCTTCTCCCGGTCTGAAAAGTCATGAATAGAGAAATATCCTTCTAATAGATTCAACCATCTATCTATGACATCTGCGTCTATTTGACCCTCAAATATGGGAATGTCAAAATTTACTTGTACCTGGAAAGGAGTCGCACCTCCAGAGTGGCTGCTAGATGCAGATGCGCCGCCGGTGGGCAGCCGTTGAAGGATCTGAGCAAAGTTATCCATCATCACGTTCCTTTGTTTTTCAAGGGCCTCTTCAAGCAATATTTTGATAGGATCTCCTGCTCCCTCATCTTTCTTTTCGTCCCCCATGGGCATTCGTCGAGGTTTGCGAGGCTGATCTTGCAAAGGTTCCACCAGATCAAGCCCTAGCTCCTTATACCCCGACCTCGTTGGGGACATGCAAAGAAGGATCGAGAAAAAGCAGACCGCTCTGATACCACTGATCCGGATTTATGCAGGAATGCAACAAAATAAACATATAACCATAAATACAGAGATGCAGCGGAAATAACACTTCATTTCATTAATATCAAAGAACTGAAATTTGCTTACAGACAAAATGGAAATAAAACTAGCTAGGGCGCTGGTAGTTATCTCTGAGAAGAGATGTGGCGGCTACAGGCCTATGAACTGAGTTACAATGAGGCTCGAGGGCTTATTTATTATTGATAAACAATGGAGAACCCTAAACATCCAAAAACTTAACCCTAGGAGATGAAGCGCCAAAACTATGGGCCCTGTTTGGGTAAATTGGTGTTTCAACTTCCCAAGGACGTAACTTTGGCATACTATCTCCGCTTGACGCACATGATACATCATTATAAAGCTCTATCTGAGCACTACAACTTTCGCCATGAATATCATTCAGAAACATAATGATATTCGCTGGAGGCGTGATGCCCAAAAAACGTCGTTTAGGGCCTCAAAACGGCTCCGGGAGTTCAAGACCTGAAAAACTGCTAAAAATAGTAAGTTATGCCGAAAATGAAAAACTGAAAGAGACAATGGTGGGGGCCCAAGTGGAATAGGCGGGTGGCCACCAATATCCACCTGGATCACCCAACCTCAACCTCAGCTTACTCATGCTGCTCCACCTAGGCTACCTATACCTGCACAACCCAATCCAAACCCAAAAAACAGATAGGCACAACAGGCTCTCAGTGGAGAAACATCCCATCCAGCTTATGCTGTGGAGATACAGGAGTTTAATCTCAGGACATGAAGAATACTCCCAGAAAACCATCCTCCATCTTCATCTGTAGAGGTTGAGGAGGAAAAAGAAGGTAACACTCAGATCCAACAACCTCCTTTTCCTGAGCACTTGATCCACCCTAGTCGGCACACCCCAGAGGAGACCGAACTACTCCTGGGCATTAGGGGAATTTTTAGGTCTAAAATGGGTCTCCTAAGGAAAATGTACAATAAAAATTCACTTTATGAGAACCAATCACATTTTAGGGGATGACATCATCCCTAATGGTTGAGGTGGCATTGCTTGAGTTAAATGTACTTACTTGTCACATTCTCAATAGTGGATAAAAACTCATGGTTAAACATGGTAGTGCTCTAAGTACTATTAAAGTCATAAAGTAAATTACTCATAATAAATGCCATTTCATACTTTTTGAATAAAATATTATTATGAGCATTTCATATTTTTTGAAAAAAACAATGCATATCCATGGTAGTACTCTAAATACTTTTAAAGTCAAAATAAAGTACTCATAATAAATGTCATTTCAAACTTTTTGAATAAAATATTATTATTGTCATTTCATATTTTTTGAATGAAACAATGCATATCTCTACATGTTACATGTTATATATAGTATATTAATTACATGTTATCATATAATTTTAATTAATAGTATATTATATAATTAAGAATTTATGAATTTATATTTATATTTTTAAGTTATTTAAGTACAAAGGACAAATGCATTAGTTGTTCAATGATAAAGATTTTTTCTTGAAAAACTTATTTTTATTTAGAGACACATCAATACAATTTTTTTATTAATTTTATTTTGGTACAACTTTTGAATTGAATTTAACCATGGTTACATGGATTTTGATGAAAAAAGTGAATTGCAAATTCATAAATATTATTTTATTGGTTTAACTATTATTTTATTATTTCCTTAGGAGGCCCATTTTAGACCTCAAAATTTCCCTAATGGAGAACTAGGAAATTTGTGTGTAAATATACCACTTCTCCAGGCCATTAAGGATGTCCCTATCTACAAGAGGCTCATCAAAGAAAATTTCTTCAAGAAACCTGGGAGAAGGAAGAGAGATACCCCCACCATCAATGTGGTAGGACAACTATCTGACTTGATGTTGGGGAAGGTGATATTTCCAAAGTACCTGAACCTTGGTAGTCCCGTTGTTGATGTGCATATATATGGTGTCATAGTCCCCAACACTCTAATTGATCTAGGGGTTGCCATCAATATCATGACCAAGGAAACTGTGTTGAAACTTAATCTCCAAGAGACTTTGAGGAAAACCACAACAGTTATGCAACTTGTAGATCGATCCACAGTAACTCCGGAGGGAATTGTTGAGGATGTTATGGTTACCATTGACTCTTGGGAGTATCCTACATATTTCCTGGTCCTGTAACAAAAAAACCAAGTTTAATGGTTATCCCCTCATCTTAGGGAGACCTTGGTTAGCCACTGCATATGCTTATATTAGTTGTCGGGCTGAAAACATGACTATAAAAAATGGGCCTTTGTCTAAACAACTAGTGTTATATCTTCCAGCCCATCCTTCCATTGATCATGATCTCCCTATATGGTTGGAGGATGAATAATATGAGTTATATAACACTTCCCCTATGTGTACCGTAGATGTTATTCTTAGAAGGGGACAACTTGTTTAATATGAACTCATCGACAATGCCATTCAAAACCAGTCCTCCACTAACATTCCTCTCGAAACATTAGTCAAAGAGTCTGAAATCCAACCTTGGATGGAAGTGCACTCAGTTGAGTCAACATTTGAAACCACCAAGGCTATTGAGTTTGGCCCATCCAGATCTTTGAAAATCAACCCAAACCTCTCGAATGAAGTAGACAAGCAACTATGCCAGCTTTTGAAAGAAAATCTTGAAGCATTTGATTGGGATTACAAGGACATGAAAGGGGTGCATCATTTAGTATGCAGACATCACATTTACATCAAAGAAGGATGCAAGCCTGTGAGACAACCATTAGGGGAATTTTGAGGTCTAAAATGGGCCTCCTAAGAAAAATGTACAACCAAAATAAAATTTATAAGAACAAATAAGATTCAAGATGATGATGTCAACCATGGGGGATGATTCACCATTTTTTAATTAAAAGGGTAAAATGATTAAAAAATAATAAAATAATAAAACTATTTTTTCAACTCTTATTTTCAACTTATCTCCCAATTTTTTTTCTCAAATTTCGAGCAGAAGTATTCGTTGGATGTAAAATTTAATTCCTCATCCAAGGAGTACCCATGTTGCATACTTTTCATGGACCCTACTATGTGAAAAAAGAGAAATACATGAAAAAACGTGATTGCAATCACGTTTTTCATGTATTTCTCATTTTTCGTGTAGCACGGTCTATCGAAAGTATGCAACATGGGTACTCTTTGGATGAGGAATTAAATTTTTCATCCAACAAGTACTCCTGCTCAAAATTTGAGTAAAACATTTGGGAGATATGTTGAAAATACGAGTTGAAAAAGTAGTTTTTTCTTTTTTCCCTCAAATTTGATGATGTCATCAAATCTTATTTGATTTTTTCCACTATTATTTTATAATTTCCTTAGGAGGGCCATTTTAGACCTCAAAATTCCCTTAATTCCCAAAGAAGGATGAACCCAGCTTTGAAGCACATAGTCAAAGAAGAGTTGTAGAAACTATTGGATGCAGGGTTTATATATCCTATATCTGACAGTGAGTGGGTATCCCCTCTAGTCCTAGTCCCAAAGAAGAACGGGACGTGGCGAATTTGTGTTGATTATCGAGAACTTAACAAAGCCACCAAGAAAGACCATTTCCCTTTACCCTTTATAGACCAAGTCCTGGATGGCCTTGCAGGGAAGAAGTTCCTTTCCTTCTTAGATGGGTTCAGTGGGTACAATCAGATTCAAATAAGCCCTAAAGACCAGGATAAGACTACTTTCACCTACCCTTGGGGTACCTTCGCTTATAGAGTCTTACCCTTTAGGTTGTGCAATGCCCCAACAACCTTCCAAAGAGCTGTCCTGAGCATCTTTTCTGAGTTATTCCATGACTCTGTCGAAATATACATGGATGATTTCACACCATATGGGGATGACTTCCAGGAAGCTCTCTCCAATTTGGGTAAAGTACTAAGAAGGTGCATTGAGATGAATCTCTCCTTGAGCCCAGAAAAGTGTGAATTCATGAAAAAAGTAGGGGTTGTATTAGGACACTCCATATCCCAAGCAGGAATACAGGTAGACGCGAACAAAATCACTATCATCAAAAGGGTACCTGCTCCTCAAAAGCAGAAGGATGTCAGGAGTTTCTTAGGCTTAGCTGGTTACTATAGAAGGTTCATCAAAGATTTTAGCAATATGGCTTTGCCATTATTTGGGTTATTGGCCAAAGGTTCTGAGTTTCTTTGGTCTGGTCCTTGTCAAGAGGCTTTGGAGCTCATTAAGGAAAAGTTGACTACTTCCCTTATCCTCTGAGGTCCAAATTGGAATTTTCTTTTCCACATCCACACTGATGCATTCGAAAAATCTATAGGGGCAACATTAGGAAAATTAGAGGACAAAATACCTTATGCCATTTATTTCATAAACAAAAACTTTTCCAAGGCCGAACCGAATTATATTGTTACTGAGAAGGAGATGTTAGCCATTGTCCATGCTTTGAACAAGTTCAGGAATTATGTAACTAGATATCAGACCTTTTCTCACACTGACCATGCAGCCATCAAGTATTTAATGAACAAACCAGATCTTAATGCTAAGACAATTAGATGGTTGTTACTTTTGCAACAATTTGATTTGAATATTGTTGATAAACCTAGAAAGGTAAATGTTGTTGCAGATTTTTTGTCCAAGTTATCTCTCCCTGTAGGTGAATAAAGAATGATGGATGACCAGCTTCCATATGAGCATCTCTTTGCTATATCAACACTCTCACCATGGTTTGTTGATATAGCCAACTACTTGGTTGCTGGGAGACTCCCTCCTAATTTTTCATTGAGGGAGAGGAGCATAATCATCAGAAAAAGTGCCCCTTTCACATGGATTGGGGGAAACCCTTTCAAGCTAGGACCTGATCAAGTCCTAAGGAGATGTGTGAGGGAAGAAGAATTTTTTGATATCCTCTCTGCATATCATGACAACCCATGTGGAGGCCACTTTGCTGCAAAGAGAACTGCTTACAAAGTTTTGCAGGCAGGATACTATTGCCCTACCCTTCACCAAGATTCCAGGAGATACACCAGCAGGTGTGACCAAAGCCAAAGGATGGGGAAACCCACGCAAAGGGATGATATGCCTTTGCACCCTCAGGTGGCTCACATTTGATAAGTGGGGCATGGACTTTGTTGGACCTATCGATCCACCATCTAGACAAAAGAAGTATATCATAGTCTGCACTGATTACTTGAAAAAGTGGGCTAAAACAAAAGCAGTGAAGGTAGAAACCAAGGAGAAAGTAGCATAATTTCTGAGGGAGAATGTGTTTTACAAGTTTGGGTACCCCATAGAAATAGTCACTGATCAAGGAGCACAATTCACCTCTGACCTCATTGAGAATCTTTGGAGGCAGCACCAGATTAAGCATATAACTTCTACTGCCTATCACCCTCAGGCGAATGGCCAGGTAGAAGTAACTAACAGAGCTTTAGAGAGCATCCTCACCAAAGTTGTGAGCAGCAGCAAAAAATATTGGGCAAAAATATTGGTAGAAGCTACTTGGGCCTACAACACTACTTGGAAGACAACAATAGGATTCACTCCTTATAAACTAGTCTATGGTAAGAAGGCTCTACTTTCAGTTTAGTTTGAATTCAATACTTTAAGAATGACAACTGAATTAAATCGAGGTCTATCAAATGCCAAAAAAGAGAGGTTGCTGCAACTAAATAGACTGCATGAGTTTAGAATTGAAGCACTTATTCACATAGAGGTAGTTCAGCTGCAAAGGAAGGTATGGCATGACAAGAATATCAAAGAAAATTTCTTCCAAGAAAGAGATTGGGAGCTGTTGTATGATTCAAGGTTTATGTATTTCAAAGGAAAGCTGATGACAATATGGTTGGGACCTTACACAGTGGAAAAATGTTTTGATAATGGCGCAGTTCAAATCAGGACCATAGATGAGGACGAAATCCCCTTGCTTGTCAATGGTCACAGACTTAAAATGTACAAGAAGCCTTTTTCAAGAGCGGAGTTCATAAATTCAATACGCAGAGAGGTGTATGTGATGGGAAACTCCATAGTTTCCCACACCTCCTGAAAAAAAAAGGAAAGAAAAGAAAAAAGAAAAAGAAAAGAAAAGAAAAGAAAAAGGATAAAGAGAAAAAATAAATATCCATGGTTAAAACCTCTCTGAGGCACCCAAGGAAAGCTTGTGGGTTGAAAACCTCGATGAAGGCAGCTCACTTGCTCTAAAAAAAGAAGAAGAAGAGAAAAAGCGAAAAAGAGAATAAAGATCCATGGGTGAAAACCTCTTTGAGGCGCCCAAGGCAAGTTTGTGGGTTGAAAACCTCCATGGAGGCAACTCACTTTCTTTCAAAAAATAAAATAAAAAAATATACATCTACATCTCTGTGTTTTCTGTGTTTATTTTTTTACAAGTTATTAATGGTTTCTGGAAACACAGGGGAGCATTCATCTTCTTTCCCCTTCTTCTATTTTACCATCCATCCCATCATTCACTCCATTCATTTTCATAACTTCTTCCATCACCTCCATATCCCATATTCTTCCATTCCTGAGCACAATGTAGCAAAAGAAAGCAAGCCACAAACTGCTACAAACAATAGGAAGTTCCTTCAAAAACAAAGTTGTTCATGGACTGCAAGGAAAAATAGAAAATAAAACTGCATAATTGGCTCTAGGAGAGTGAGAATGCCACCCATGACATCTTGAGCACTCCACGCAACATCTACAATGGAAAGAAACAACAAGAAAAGAATAGTAGCTCTCTTAGGAAGCTGCTCATTCAACAAGCTGCTCACTCAGAAAACAGGAAAATAAGGAAGAATGCAAGATATAAGAGGCTTGTATCCAAATTCCAACTCTTGCAAATGCCTTTACAACAATAGGTAAACTCAGATATAGCTTCTCACCCCTCGCTATGCATCCATAATAGGCATAAATAATTAATTTTGCAGACTTAGAGTTTATGAGGCAGAAATGTGGCCAGTTAGCTTGGCCACCATCGTGAAGTATGACTAAGGATCATTGCAAAATCACGCCACCTGGGCATGCAAAAGAAAAAAAAATTAAATCAAGAGGAGAACAAGGGGAGGAAACACACAGTCCATCATGAATCAATAGAGAGAAGGAAACAACTATCTACAACATAAACTGGAGCTGAGCCGAGTTACATAAGCGCTCCAAAATTAGTTGTGCAATCCAATAAAAATATATCCCGTCTCATCCAAACCAATGAACTAAGAATTTTTGAGGGAAGATACCGAAGGAAGCCCACAGCATAGCAGTACCGAGAGTGGGCTGCATATTTGGACAACATGTAGCACCTGCAACAATAGAACAACATCTCTAGAAGAAGAACCAGAGGAGGAACAAGAAGAACTAGAAGAAGGAGAGGAAGAGACAAAGGGGCAAGGAAAAACGGAAGAGATGGCAATAGAAGTCATAGAGGTAGCAGACAATGAGCAAGAAGCAGACTCACAACACAACACCACATCCCCTCAAGAAAAAGGGGTAGTTTCCACCTTAGCTCCTCTGAGCGCAAAGAGAAAAAGGCAGATCTCTATGTATTTCAAAGCTGAAAAGAGTCAGAGGATAAGTCAAAGAGAGACAAAAACTCCTCCCACGAGCCCGACTATCATTGAAGAATCACCAAGGGAGGAGGAAATAATCGAAGAAACAGTTCTAAAGGAGTAGTTACAAAAGGCACGGGCATAAAATGTAGCACTCAAGGAGAAATTGCAGCAAAAAAGACTAGTAGCCACCATGACAGACTTATGCATAGAATCCCTTCAAAACATATTCCCTTCTGACTCATATGTTGTGTACCTTAAGGAGAAATGGCTCCTATTTCAAATCAAAACTCTAGCCTACCATGGATCCCTACCTTTCCAAGATTGTAGGCAATTCATGGATTTCTACAAGCAAGCTAACATGGCTGATCAGGAAAATATGACAAAATTTTATGTGCATAACCTTGTATTGACAAATCTGGATACTTGGGACCCCAATCCTACAATGGGGGATATGCAGTTGATGCCTTTAGTATCTTGGATGATGAATGAGGACATTAGAGCAAAAGAGACATGGTGGGTCATGAGAAGAAGAAATAGAGAACCCTTACATATCAGATTGAAATTGTTTAGTCCAAGAGGAGTCATCCTTAACCGTCGAGAGATTGAAAAGGACCCTGCACTAGCTGAAAGCTACCTTCAGACTCAAACACAGGTAATTGGCCACTTTGATGATGTGTCTAGGCAGATAGAAGATGAGTGCATTATTGCTAGTCAGAGGAGATGGAACAAATTTCCTCACAGCCTCAAGAACATGGAGTACCATGCTCCAGAAAGACCGAGGGGTGCATTAGAAAGGGAACCATTATAGAAGAGGCCCATACAAGCCAAAAATATCCATTGGTTGGGACTAAAGCTCATCCCACCTTTGATGCTGGGGCTGAATGATGAAAATGACACAGATGCACAAGATAGAGAATGGGAGAATGCATAAAAGAATAATGGTTTTTACCACTTTGGGGAACTCCCCCACTTCTAATTCCTCAGGAAATCAGGGGGGCTGTCAAAGCCTTGAAAGAAATGTAGGAGGAGGATTAGTTGCTCAGAGGATGAGCAACCATTTAGTAGGGAGGTGATGATGAGCTCCATCATTAGACATATTTGGAGGGGTTAATGGTCACCTTTTTTCCTTCTTATATCTCTTTTTATTGCATTTTTATTATTATTTGGTTTTATAATGCTAATATAGGTGGTGATTAAGGTTGAAATACTCGGAGTGCCTAATATGAGGTTGAGTGCAGAAAATCATGAGTTATTAAGCATTTTTATAAGGATTTTATTGTAAAGACAAAGAGGAGTGAACTCAATCTTTGTTTACTTGGAGTCAAGTAGATTCAATCACCCCAAATATTCTATCTAAAAATTTGAGTTCCAAAGGCAACCAAGCAACTCAAAGAGGAGTGAACTCAATCTTTGTTTACTTGGAGTCAAGTAGACTTAATCACCCCAAATATTCTCTCCAACAATTCGAGTTCCAGAGGAAGCCAAGCAACTCAAAGAGGAGTGCACTCGATCTTTGTTTACTCGAAGTCAAGTGGAGTCAATCACTATTTTCTAGGGATTTGTTGGTAGCTACCTTGTAGAATAAATAGAGTAGAGATAGGGCTGGGAAGGGGATTATTCTAGTTGATTGTAGTTGAAACTTTGTTGCAAGCTATTGGGATTTTTATTATTTTACTCGGTGATCAAACTTTCAGAAATGTATGAGGTTATTCTTTTATGAAATGAGCAGATTTATTTCACTTTATTGATTTAAATTTCAGAGAACTAGGCTTGTGGGTTAGGGCTCAATCCATGTACGTTAGACTCTCTGTTGTATTTGTTCTCTGCTTTCTGTCATTCAATTAGTTATGTTTCTGATAGTTTCATTGCTGTTTAGTTTTTCTTTTAGTGTGCTGCTGTAGTTTTTTATTTGCTTATGAGAGTAATAAAATAGAGGAAAACCAAAAAGCTGTGGATCAAGACTCCCTTCTCATCTCTGTCAATAGGGATTGAGTAGGGTGAACCTTCCCATAGACCCAAAAATGGATTTCTGTTCACTGTTATGAGATTGAAAGAAGAGTTGCATTACTATTTTCAACCTTCCTTTTTGTATTGTATTTTCACGCATTTGCCTGTTTTTCGTGCATAAACCAGCAGAGTTGTTTTCAGAAATTAGTGATAAATCCCCAGAGAAGCTCCGTGGTGCTTCCCCGCTTCATTTTCCATCTCTGTACTCACAACCCAAGCATTGCTGTTATGCCTTCCATTCCCTCTTTTTCTCCGCTTATTCTAACTGCTGCACCTACCTTTTTCCTCTAAAAGCACTTAAACCCTTCAACCCCCCTTATTCCTTAGTTTCTATTAGTTACGGTTGCCTTACTCATTTTAATGCAAAAACGCTTGAAAAACCATCAAAGTTTGACCTCCGCCTTTCCTCCTCGAACTTCCCACTACCGTACATCACAAATCTCAAATCGCAGTGTTTAGTTTTTTTCCTTTAACACTTACCTCTCCCATCTGTCGATTGCGATATTGCAATATCGCATATCGCAATTCACACCTTTTCCTTTTTTTCTTTAAGACTTACCACTTCCAAATGCTGACTGCAATATTGCGCTCGCGCTCCACTGTCGGTCCCATCGCCACGTCATCCACCACATCGCACATCACACTTCACATCGTTTCTCCTTTTCTTTTAAGACTTACCACTTTCCCTCCAAATTTTCAATATTGCGCTTGAGATATCTCACTTCGCACTTCGCAACTTTTCCCTAACAACACTACCGCTATCCCTCTAACTTTGCGATATTGCGATTGCGATATCGCACTTTACACATTGCAACTTTTACCACATCGCAAATCGCTCATCGCAACTTTTTCCCTTTTATTTTAAGACTTGCCACTCCTATTTTCCGATTGTGATATTGCGGTCGCGATTTTCCACTGGTCCCACTACCACGTCATATGACTTATCGCATTTCACAATTTGCAGATTTTATCCCGTTTCATTTTGCACTTCGCACTTCACAGATTTTATCCTGTTTGATTTTGCACTTCCGCACTTCGCATCATTTCCCTTTTTCTTTTAATATTTACTGCTCCTATCTTCCGATTGAAATATTTCGATTGCGCTCCGCCACCGGTCCCACCACCACGTCACCCATCGCAAATCACAATGTTTATCCCTGTCGCATTTCACACTTCGCATTGTTTAGTTTATTTATTTTAACAATTACCGCTCCTTTCCTCTGATTGTGATATGATAAAAGCGCTCTACCACCTGTCATACTGCCACGTCATCTGACTTATCGCATTTCACATTTTGGAGTTCTTTCCCATCACATTTCGCACGTCGCAGCTTTTAGCCCGTTGCACTTCACACTTCACAACTTTTTCTCCATTGCGTCTCTGCCATCTCACTTTTAAAATTATTCCACTCTGAATAATTTTTGTGCTATAACAAAGTTTCAATAAGGTTTAAACCCCTCTTTCCACTTCTAAGCCTTGTTTCATGTGTTAAGCCCTCCATTAGCCTCTTTAGCCTTTTTTTTCCTCTGAGCTGCAAATCAAGACTTTTTTCAATTAGAATTAAGTCAGGGATAGTTTAGTTGCATGGATAGACGCATGGTAGATAGACCATAGGATAATTAGAGTGAAATTAACCGTTTGGCCAAGTTAAGTGTGGTTTAGAATTAGTTTCCTTTCTGGAATTTATTTTCAGAAATTAAATTTAGTTTCTTTCTGTCATTTTCTTTCTACACATTAAATTAGTTTCATTTACGACATTTCCTTTCTGCAAATTAAGTTAGTTTCTTTTCTGTCATTTCCTTCCAGCAATTTACTTTTCAGTTTTTATCATAGTTTAGGAAAAAATACCCTTTTGTAAAACATAAGAGGACGGCATGAACAAAATGCATATGATGTGTATATAGCACTATCACCTCCAAGTTTGTACGAACCCCGGGTTGATAAAGTAAAATAGGACAACCCCTGGGAGTTGCAGCACTCTTGGTGCCATACTAGGGCTCACCACCCATCATTGTTGCGCAACCATCTACCTCAAGCTTGTAGAGATTCTTAACTTGAATCCCTATCCTCTTGGCTTGTCCTATTGTTTTATGTCGCAGGAAAGATTTTTCATCACTAAAAACAACATCATAGCCTCTATCCTCCAACATTGCGACTGAGACCAATTTTTTCTTCAGACTTGGTACATGCATTACATATTTTAATTGAAAGGGTTTACCTGACTGCCTCTAAAATGTAATGGTACCAATATCGGTAGCATTGTACCGTTCGTCGTCACCCATTTCAATATGCATCTGGAGATCCTTCTCCTCCAAGTCACGGAAAAGTTCCTTATCTCCCGTCATGTGAAAGGAAGCACCACTATCCAAATACCACAAAGATCCCAATGGAGTGGACACCATGCATGCGATTAATGAGAGGTCAAGCTAAAATTTTTCAGGCAAGGGCCTCACCAGCTGTGGATCCTCCAACCTTCTTGTTCTTCTTCTTTTGTGGACAATTAGTAGAAAAATGTCCGTGCTCATGATAGTGAAAACACTTCACCTTGGACATGTCCTACTTCTTTCCATTCTTGTACTCGGATTTAGAATGGAATTTATTCCCCTTCCCGTTCCTTGCCTTGGCAGCCAAAGAACAATCCTCTTCATCCTCATTCTTAGATGAATATCCATCTCTGGTGTTCCGTCTGAACTCCTCCTGCACCAAATCCGACCACAATAATTCCCAATTTGGAAATTTTTCCATTCCATTGACAGAGTATTGATAACTATGCCAAATATTGGGAAGTCCTAGGAGAGCCAAGCTCACTAAATAATCATCAGAAACTGTTATTACAACGCTCCCTAATTCATCTTGACATTGGAAAAACTTTGTTAGATATTTTGGAATGGTGTCGCCCTTTTTCATCTTGATCTTCCTGGGTTTATCTTTGAGCGCCATTTTCCTATGGTTGCTGCTACTTTGGAATAGATCTGTCAAAGCATTCCACATTGCATATGGTGTGGATTTACCATGGAGGCTTGGGAAAATGTGGTCTTGTTCTCCCTCCAACAGGATCCTCCTCGCCTTTTCCACTTTCTTTTGCCATGCATCAAGATATGCAACATCTACCACAGCGGGTTTAGGAACATCATTGTCAATGAATTCCTTAAAGCCATTGTCTTCGAGTACTGCTTCCATCTCGTCCTTCCAAGAAATATAGTTCAAGTTTCCCTCGAGTGCATACTCTAACCTCAAGCCATTGAAAGCCATTTCGATCTTGAATCAGCTGTAGCACCAAGAAAGTTTTTCTGCAAATTCAAATTCTATCCAGTCACAAACTCAAGTCCTGCTTCACTTCTGGAATTTCATGTATTCTGATACCATGTAGAAATTATACAACATGCATGTATATATTGGAGTCACCTGATATAACAATGTACTAAAGTTAAACACTGAATTGCTTCTACAAATATTTTGCGGAATTAAAAACACAATCACCAATCACATGAACATGAAGAAATATCAATCACACAGAACACAGATAATTTCCTGGGGAAAGCTTACAGCTAAAAACCCCACTATATTCTATTGTATATTCAGCATGGATCATGAAACAATTTCGTAAAAAAATCTTCTCGCAAGAGCCCTCCAGTACTCAGCTAATTGTTTCACACTTTCATATGCAAAACTGACCAACACATAGCCAATTCTTAGCCTCCAGACAACCTTCC
>CM076578.1:1204415420-1204481426 GCA_034641835.2 Pinus albicaulis
CGGCATTCGATCCCCTGTTCTGATTCAAATGAAAATAATCAACATGCACAGGCACATAACAGAGACCACAAATATATCATGCATCCACAGTTGACAGTGCGCAGCAAAGGGTGTGTAATTGAAACAATGGTTAATCAATCAACAACGCGCATTTAAACAACTCTCGGCGCTATAACGTGAACTCTGCCTCCCCTGTTTTACGAACTAACTCTCTATTTTTAATGCACCACATTCCACATACAATCCGAAACCCGTTAATGTGTTGTGCATGTAATAGTTCTAGACTTTAAATGCTGCTTGTTTAACTAATGCTTTCTATACCAGGATGAACGCATCAAAATCTATCAACATATCCGTAAGTGCTGTCAACTGGAGATAACACGGATTTGTAGCGTTACCTGACTGTCAACGAGCGCGTGGAGTGTAACCGGGCGCTCCAAATCCCTATTACTTCGGTCAATTAAACTGGTGGCAAGGCAAAGGATTTAACATTTAATGACAAGCAATCACACACATATCCCACAGTCGCCGAGCGTAAATAAACTTCACTGTTACCTGACTGGATCCCGAAAATCTGCTATCTCTGAACGTTAAACCCGGAACGATTTCCTTCTTTAAATTCGCCCCAAACTCACTTCACCTTTCTTTTTACTGTGCCGCGGCTTCAAACACCATTTCTCTGAGCTATTCGGCAATGAGGATTATGGTTTAATCAGCGCAAGAGCTCAGTCGATTTATGACCGTTTCAGGGCTGTACTGCACTTCTCGTCCATTGGTGTTTACAATGCGTGGTTTACATGGCCGTCCTGTTTGACCAGTCGCCCGAATGTGTCATGAGGATGGCCGAATCATTGTTTTCATACGCATGACCCTTGCGCAATATATTGTCCAATGACAACGAGTTGCCATGACACCGTGTTAAGCTCGTACCTGTGTGCTGGCCGGTTGTTGTTTGGGGTTAATGTTTTATTCATTGTTGCAGTGTTTATGATTACGGCCACCGTTGTGTGCTTTGCATTGCAATGATACTTTTGTATTGCAATGAATGTATGCAATTACCAATTCACAATACCCTGCCGCAATACTTATATACACAGTCTCATATGCGCCCTTTCCTACCATATGCCTTCGCTTATCATATATCATATATTTTGCACTTTGGGTTATAACTATGGCACATGCATACCACTTTAATTTCCATATAGCGCATGATTTTTTTATTATATAGCATATCTTTATAATTTTAAAATGACCATCTTAGGTCATATTTAAAATTATCACCATCACTAATGCTTGAGTTGTATGTGCAGGTTGAAAAGTTGTCCCAGTTTGGTCTTTTAAGCTCTTTAAAGAAAAATACTTAGGGGTTAAGGAATATGTATGGAAATGAAATGGAATATGATGTATAAGGATTATAGGATATGTATAGGGAATATAGGATATGAAATGATAATGAATATCCTCAGGTACTAATTTCAACTTAACAAAAACTAAAAATTTCTAAGAAAAATTTGAATTTCAAGCACAAAATGACTATACATATACTCCCCTGGATGATGTCTGTACAAGTGGAATGAAATCAATTGATCAGATGTTGTAGATGGATCAAAAAGTATACTTTATTGCTGCTCCTTGTTCTTCATGCTCTGGTTCTTGAATTGTTAGTCAGGTCCCTTTGTAATGATTCTTTGTTTCAGGTCCCTCTGCACTGCTTACAGAATATGCACATGTTGTTTTGACATTGGCAGGTCTTTCAGGTCCCTCTGCAATGATTTCTTATTTCAGGTCCCTCTGTTGACAATACAAGTTCCTTCTATACTTCAGCTTTCCAGCTAAAGATCTGATGCAAGTCTCCCCCTTGTTTAAGATGTGACTTGTCCTTAAGTCAGTTATTGGTGGAGAGTACCTGTATTGAAATTATGTGAGAACAGTAGAACAAGAATAAGGAATTCATAGAGTCCAAGTTGCCCTGGTTTTCCCTTATGAATTCATGTTTGCTGAGTGCCAGTTGCCTGGTTTTCACTAGCAAACAATTTATTTATTTATTTTTTTTAATTATTTTATTATTTTTTTTTATGTGTTTTTATTTTATTTTATTCAACTACAGGACTGGAAGATGGCTGAGCCTGGTGTGCCATGACTTCCAGTTCTGTATCTTCTATCAGTTGTTTCATAAATGCTTCTTTACTGATAGGCCTATTATAAACTTTGAGCCTATGTCCATTCACTATAAAGGAGGTGGAGTCCTGGTCGATTGTCTTGATTTTGACTGCTCCATTGTCAAAGATTTCATCAATTTCATATGGGCCTAGCCAGTGTGTTGTGAAATTTGCTTTGAAGTCTTTGAATTTGGAGTCAAAAAGTAATGCCCAGTCTCCCTTGCGAAATGTCTTTGTTTTGATATATCTGTCGTGCCACTTCATTCTTTGTTGTTGCACCAATGTAGTATGTTCTATGGCTTGTTGATGATGCTCATCCAATTGATTCAGTTCTATGATCCGTTGCTGTTGTGCTTCTGTCAGGTCTAGTCCTAGTTCAGCTGCTAGTCTGTATGTTTGTATTTGAAACTCTATAGGCAATAAGGCCTCTTTTCCATATACTAACTGGTATGGACTAAAACCAGTTGTATTCTTCCATGTGATTCTGTAGGCCCATAGTGCATCTTTTAATTTTTTAGACCAATCTTTTCTGTTCAGCTGTACTGTTTTTGTCATGATATTTTCTAGGACTTTATTTGTTGATTCAACCTGCCCATTTGCTTGAGGATGATATGGTGTAGATTTCCTGTGTTTGATCTTGTATTTCTCTGTTAGATCTCGTACCAACTTTGATGTAAATTGTGTTCCTTGATCTGTTACAATTTGTCTAGGTACTCCATATCTGACAAAGATTTCTTCAAAAAGAAAGGTGACCACTGTATCTTCTGTTGCTCTGCTCACTGCTTTAGCCTCTGCCCACTTGGTTACATAATATGTACATACTAAGATGTACTTCTTTCCATTTGATGGTGGATTGATGGGTCCAACAAAGTCAAGTGCCCATTGCTCAAATGGTTCTATGAGGACCTGTGGCTTTAGCGGCATCTCATCTCTTGTGATTGGTCTCCCTGTTCTCTGGCAACTGTCACATTGCTTGACATATTTCTTAGAGTCTCTGAAGATGGATGGCCAGTAGTAGCCCAGTTGCAGCACCTTATATGATGTTCGTTTGTCTGCAAAATGGCCACCACATGGTTCATCATGACATGCTCTTAGAATGTCTAATATTTCATCTTCTCGCACACATTTTCTAATTATCAAATCTGAACCAGTATAAAATAAATCACCATTTACCCAACTATACCTAGAGCTTTCTCTAACAATTTTGTGTCTTTGCTTTTTAGTGAATTCAGTTGGAAACTTTCCAGAAGATAAATAGTTTGCAATGTCTGCAAACCATGGTGTTTTTACTGTGATGGCAAACAAGTGTTCATCGGGAAAGTTATCTGCAACCAGATTTGGATCATTGGGTGAATGTATGCGGGACAGAAAGTCAACCACTTGATTTTCCTTGCCTGGCCGGTCTTGTATTGTGATATTAAATTCTTGCAATAACAGTAACCATCTTGTTATTCTTCCATTGGTTATGGGTTTATTCATCAGGTATTTAATTGTTGAATGATCTGTATGAATGAAAACTTGATATCCTGTTATATAGTGTCTGAATTTGTTTACTGCATGTATAACGGCTAACATTTCTTTCTCTGTGACTGTATAGTTCAATTCTGCAGGTGTTAGATTCTTGCTTATAAAGTATATTGCATAATTGAACAAGTTCTCTTTATGTCCAAGAGAGGCACCTATCGCAGTATCAGATGCATCAGTTGATATATGAAATGGCAAAGACCAGTTTGGCCCACGGAGAATGGGTGCAACTGATAATTTTTCTTTCAGATTTTGAAATGAATTTTGACAGTCATTTGTCCAGTGAAATTCAATATCTTTTGCTAATAGTTTAAACAGAGGTTGGGCTATTTTACTGAAGTTTTCAATGAATCGTCTATAATAACCTGCATAGCCTAAGAAACTTCTTACCTCTTTCTGTGTAGTAGGAGGCATTAAGTTTACTAGGACTTGAATTTTTGCTGGATCCACTTTAATTCCTGAAGCAGAAATATGGTGTCCCAGAACTATTCCTTCTGTCAACATCATATAGCATTTCTCATTGCTTAATGACAAATTTGTTTCAATGCATCGTTTTAGAACTTTCTCAAGATTATTTAGGCAATCATTATATGTATTTCCATAAACTGTGAAGTCATCCATATAAACCTCTACACATTCATGAATTAGATCAGCAAAGATTGCAAGTACTGCTCGTTGAAAAGTTGCAGGTGCATTACATAAGCCAAATGGCAAAACATTATATGCATAGGTTCCCCATGGGCAAGTGAATGTTGTCTTGTCTTGGTCTTCTGTTGCTATTCTAATCTGGTTGTACCCGCTAAACCCATCCAAGAAAGAGAAGAATTTCTTTCCAGCCAAAGAGTCTAACACCTGGTCAATGAATGGTAGAGGAAAATGATATTTTAATGTAGCTTTGTTTAATTCTCGATAGTCCACACATACCCTCCACTTTCCATTTTTCTTTGGTACAATAACCAGTGGAGAAACCCATTGACTATCTAAAATAGGATAGATGAATCCAACATTTAACAATTTTTGCAGTTCCTCTTTCACTATTTCTTTCATCATGGGATTCATTCGTCTTTGAGGTTGTCTTACAGGTTTGATTTGATCATCTGTATAGATGTGGTGGACACATGTGTTAGGATGGATTCCTTGCATATCAGTATAATCCCAGGCAAAAGCTTTTGAATATTTCTGTAATAATGCAATTACCTCTTGCTCTTGTGCTGATTGCAACTGGTTTCCAATGTTTAAATGTTTTCCAGGATTTACCTCAATTGTTTTTATTGTTGGATTGGAGATTGTGTTTACAGGAAAGATGTCTATAAAAGATTTCCACAAAGTTTGAATAGTACAAGTTTCCTGAAAGCATTGATTCAAAAGGTTATTTGCAGCTTCATATTGGACTTCTCTAAGCTGCTCTGAAATACTTGGTTCTGAAATGAAAAGATCCATTAAATCTTCATTCTCTTCTTCTTCTCTCAAATCAAAGAATTGATTTATACTTAAAACTGATTTAGTTTGCTGTTTTTCTTGAGCTTCAAGCACTGATTCTAAAGAAGTTGATTGTGAATAAAGAGCAATGTGTTTCCTTTCATCTCCATGTGAAATAATCATGCTTCCTGATCTGCATCCTATGAAGGCATCAGCGGTAGCTAACCATGGTCTGCCTAAGATTAGAGGATGTCCTCCCAAATTTGTTTTTGGTTGCAAGATAAGGAAGTCAACAGGATACTCCCATGAATCCAAAGAGACTATGATATCTTCCAATATTCCTTCTGGAACAACTTTAGATCTATCTGCTAGTTCTAAGATTGTAGAGGTTGATCTAATGTTGTTCAAATGCAAAGTTTTCATTGTCTCCATTTTCATTACATTTATAGCTGCTCCCAAGTCTATTAATGTGTTTGGTACTGAGAAATTATTTATTGATATAGTAACCATAGGGATACCAGGATCAATATATTTTTCTACCATGGTTTGTGTAGACATGAGACTTGCTAGTTTACCAATGACTTGGATTGTAGTAGGATCCTTCTTTTTTTTCTGTGATTTCTTAATGCACAATTCCTTTATTGTTTTAGCATATATTGGTATTTCTTTAATTGCCTTCAACAAAGGAATTTTTACATAAGCATTTTTTAACTCATCTAAAATATCAAATTCGGAAAGTGTTATTTCTTTTTGTTGTTCCACTAACCTTTCAGGATAAGGTGGTGTTTGTGTTGTAATGTTTGTTCCTTTCTGAATTTGTATCTTAGTTTGTGATGTTTCAGGTGATTCTCCTTGTTTAGTTGGTTCTTCTATGATTGGAGGAGAATCCTTTTTAAGCACTTTTCCAGACCTTAGATGGACTTCATTAAGAGGAAGAATTGAATATGTGGGAAAACATGTTTCTTCCTCTACAGTGTATGCAGCTTTGTCCACCTTATTATTTGGATTTGCAATTGGTTGGGCTGGTAATTGAGTTGGTCTGGGTTGATTTGTGGGTAGCTGTAACTGTTGTGGTTGGGTCAACAACGGTGGAGGATTCTGCTGTGGAAATGGGATGGATTGTGGATATGCAGAATGTTGTTGTTGAAATGGTATGGATTGAGGATATTGTGGATATGTAAATGGTTGTTGGTATTGTTGCTGGTATTGTTGTTGATACTGTTGAGGTGGCTGGTTTCCATAACCATATCCTCTCCAACCTTGTTCAGGTTGTTGTGGATATTGTTGTGGAGGCCAAGCTTGCCATGGCATTGGAGGGGTCCAAGGATTTTGAGGTGGATAGAGGTAATTTTGTTGAGGGAATTGTTGTTGATTTTGTTGAGGCATCCTAGGTTGCCATGGTCTTCGTGGTGCTACATAATAAAAACCTTCTATTCCTGGCACTTCTTCCATTGAATTCATTTGTAATTCTTTCAATCTTAGACAATTTTATGTGGAATGATTTTCTGTACAAAGACCACAAACCTGAACACTATCCAAAGGACATTCTCTCAATGGATGTTTCCTTTCTACATTTGGGACAAAAGATTGCTAGAGCTTGTTCTTGTTCTTCTTTCTTCTTGTTTGCCTTTAGCACATCTACTTGTGTCCCTAATGTACTCAAGAGATCTGTTTTGAAGTTCTCCAATAAGCTTCCTATTTCAGCTCTTGTTATCCCTCCTGCAGCTGACTTTGCTGCTTTTGAACTTACTTCTCTTCTTCCTGTTTTTGCTCTTCCTCTAGAATATTTTTGACATAAGTCAACAATTTATTCGAATGGTAGGTTTGAAATGTCTCCTTTACCCATCACATTCAAGATGTCAAGGTATTCATCCCTTATACCCTTGAGAAAGATTGTTCGAATGGTTTCTTGATTTAGAGAGTGTTGTTTAGATTTCTGTAGATTATATAAAAATCTTTCCAAATATTCTTCTAAACTTTCATCTTCTTGTTGTGTCATTCTGAAAACATCTTCCTTTGAATCTCTAGATCTACAATAAGCTTGATATTTTTTAAGGAAGACTGATCTCATATCATCCCAAGAAGCTATGGTTTGTTCTCCTAAACCCATAAACCATTTCAAAGCTGCTGCTTTTAATGTTGCAGGGAAAAGACGAAGTTTATGAATGTCATCAGTGTATCCATATGTTCTACATAGAATATCAAATTCAAACATAAATGCATCAGGATCTTTCGTGGACATTCCATAAAAAATTGGCAATATAGAAGGTGGAATATTTTTCATTTTCACTTCTTCTCCTAATATTGCACTTGTGTCTATTATTGGAAAGCCAAAGGTAGTTTCTTGATCATTACCATCTTCTTGCCTTTTCCGATCATTTTCTATTTTTCTATCATTTTCTTGTTTTGCCTCCTCCTCTCTCTTTCTTCTCCATTCTATTTGTTGTCTTTCATATGCAGCTCGTTGTTCAGGAGTGAGAATAACAGATCCATGTCCCTCTTCTGCCATTGGTTGATTTGTTTCAATTTTAAGTGGAGTTTCAGGTTGCTCGAAGATAGGAGGATTTATAGATGGAGATAAAGATTGTTTTCCTTTGATAATTTCTTTTTGTTTTCCAGAATTTGAAAATTGTTTTTGCTTTGCTTCCCAAGCTAACAAAGTTTGCCTCTCAATCAAAGTTAATCTTTGTCCACTTCTTTGTTTTTCTGCCAATTCCTCAATTATTGGATTACCAGTAACTGGGGTGGTTGATGATCCTATCTCTATTTGTGGGGGGTTTTTAATAAATCTACCTTGAGGATCTCTATATCTAGGCATAAAGAAACATAACTAAAAAGTGTAACTACTGTTTTTGTTTTTTTTTTTATCTTTCTATTGACTATGCCGATATTTGCCTCCCCGACAACGGCGCCAAAATGTTGAGCTAATTTATGTACCTAAACTAACACAATTATTTATTATCAATCCGGGTTGTTTATGATTTGAGGCAAGTTCACTATATGTGAAGATTAGATGTAATCAAACCTTGAAAGATAAGTTATTCAAAAGCTGAAAGTAATACATCCTATAATTCTAATTCAATTAGTTTAAAAAGAGGAAGAATATTGAAATGGTTCTTGACTCAAGAAGTCCACTTTCACCTCAATTACCACTTAATGAATCAGAGATTAAAACCAAGAACTTAAGATGGATAAATTATTAATGAAAGAAACTCTTAACTTAAGAGACACATAAGGTATTCCATCATAATTCATTCATCTCAATATCAAAACTACTTGCATACAAACAAAGGAAACTAGTTTTAATTCATCATTTTAGTAGAAGGGATGCTCAACTTGAACACATGTTTTTCCAACTCGATAAAGTGATGAATAAGCTATGAACTAATGAAATCAATCATTATGCATGAACCATGAAGCAATCTGAAATAAAGCTTTGAAAAACCAGTTCTACAATAATCAGATTTCAAGGAAATAAAACTAGTTAACAAGGAAGTGTACTTAGCTTGGAATGGGGGCCCTTCCACCCTTGCCTTGCACACTTGATAAGTGATCTCAGAAGCTTAACTTCAGTTACACATCCATATCATTGAACAGAAAAATAATAACAACACAAGTCTTCAAATTAACTCCTCAATCCAAAGTTGTCACAATATAAAAGTATAATAATTCAATCCCCATAAGCCATCAAAGTTTTGGCTTTAAATAAGAAGTCTCATGAAACAAACTGATCTATATTCACTCAAACAAACCCATCTACTCTCATCCACCTATCTAAGTTGAATTCATTACTCTTATCCCAAGAAATATGACCAATCCCATAGAATCTCAAAACTGCCCTATTTCTATGGGATTTCTGAATGACTAGTCATGATTGACTAGCACCAAATGGGCCTAATAAAGCTTGTTTTGTTCGAACTAAGCATAGCTGGCTTAATCCTAGTTGCCAAGCTGTCCATCCATGCATTCAATTCGTGCCCAAGTGTCCTGCAACCACATCAACCATAGAGCTATTACGGGAATTTCTGAATCTGCCAATTTTGCACTAAAAACCAAACTTTCATAAAAACTTTTAGAAATTGAAAAATTAAAATTAAATACCTGAATAGATATCAAATATATATCAAAATGGAATAAATGAATGGAAAATGGATGGGAAATAGATGGATTAGTAAGTTTCTTTGAGCAAAATAAGACCAAAACTAAGGCCCAACAATATATATATATATATATATATATATATATATATATATATATATATATATATATATATATATATATATATATATATATATATATATATATATATATATATATATATATATATATATATATATATATCTCTACTTAGCACATGTGGAGAGCCATATTTCCTATGGTTCAAATGGTGAGGACGTGATGGATCCTCCTAGTTCTAGTGCGAGGGATCCAACAAATATTTCATCTTTGGACAATGATCAATGAGCATAGTTGGTGGGTGATGCGATATGTTTTTTTTTCTTATTGTTCTTGGCCCATTTATGTAGGGTACTTGTTATATTTTTTGGTTCCCTGGTTGTGTCGACTCATGCCATTCACGGGGTGTGATTTTCGTGGTGATTCTAGGTCTGTTTCACAAGGCACACGTTACTTCTTTTGAAATATTTGATGTATGGAAATGATTGGATGTGACAATTAAATCTCAATTTGGATATCGTGATGGTTCTAGGTCTTTTTCATGTGACGATTCAATCTCGATATGGTTGGTCGTTGTTTGTGGTAATTTTGTAAGGTTTCTTATGTTGGAATTTTAGTGGGATTTTTGTTGCTTAAAAGTTGTAGGAGGTGCCTATACTTGGGTAATATGTTTGTATCTATGTATAGGATCGTTGTACAGAGAGACAGGCCAACCCTAGCCTTGAACTTAATGTAATATGGTTATGTGAGTCTTTTAGTTCTCTGGTCGTCAGTGGTGACAAGGTGAGGAGTGAGTTTATCCTTAATGATCACTTTTGAAACCCATCTAAATCTGTTTTCTGAGTAATATAAAGCCTTAATTCACAAAAAAAAATCTGTTATATTGTAATTTTTTTGTATTAATAAAATTGCAAACAATTTTTTCAAAAAAATAAATAAATCATAATTTGCTTATCAAATTAAAATAAATTTACATGATTTATATAAGTAACATTATATCATATAAAAAATTAATATATATATATATATATATATATATATATATATATATATATATATATATATATATATATATATATATAACAGTTTATATTCGCAATTATTATATTTCAAAATTATATATTTAAATTTAGTCTAATATGAGGGAGATGTGTAATTCTTTCTGTGCTCAAACTTAATTTGACATGTCCTTTTTAAAATAATAATAAATATTCTTTAAATAAAAAAAAAAGTAGCCTATGATAAAAAGTAAAAATGAATACATACATTTGGTTAGTTTTAATTAAATACATTATAAAACATTCAATAATCCCACTGTCTATGTACTCACTCAACTCAATTCCTTGTTGATATTATAATCCACTATGAAGAAGACATGACAAAAATATTTCTCTTACCGAGAAATAAAATATGGACTATGATAAAAAAACAAAAAGGAATATACATGTTTGGTTAGATTTAATTAAAAGAACATAATAAAAACTAAAAATAATATACATGTTTGGTTAGCTTTAATTGAAAGCACTATAAAACATTAATACCTTCTCACTACTCGTTGTATTTTACCACATAGTATATGATGAGGCCCATGATTAGGTATATTTGAATGGGTTAAAATTCCATACTTCAGCTATTAAATTACATCTCTCTCAAATTTGTTTGCATTCAATTGTCATATTATGCTTTTAATGAGAAGGGTGTATGATGTTTGACATGTCTTGTTTCCTAATCTAAATTAATTACATGAAATAAAGCTATTTTGAGATATTTTCCACCCAAGGGCACAAAGTAGACAACAAGGAGAGATTGTAGGAGGCTTTTCTACCTCCTTAACTCTCTCAATAAGCCAAGATCACATCAAGATCTATCCCAACAACTCGAAGGCAAAGGAATCCAAACAAAGTAACAATTATGACGAGCCAAGCTCCACTTTTCTCGAGATCAAGGAGGAATTGTTCCTACTTTTTAGGGAGTTTTTCGTAGCTACCCATTTGTATAAGTAAGCATATGCAAGAGCTCATTAGGATTCGAACTTTGTATTCAGCTAGGTAGCTCTTGAGCTCTGATTTAGTGCTATTTTTTACTTTCATATGATGTAATATAAATTTTGATGCAATGATAATGAGAAGCTGCTTGTTCAATCACTGATTTAGTCTTAAAGGGCCGATGCTTTTGGGTTAGGGCCCAATCCATTGGCTAAGTTCCTATCATGTATTTATATTCCCTCTTTATGTTTCAACACCTTGTTTAGTTTGTTTACATTCTAGCAGCATAAAAAATCCATCAAAACAGTGCTTGTAGCCTCTCTTTCTCACCTCTCTCATGGGAACTTGAAGAGAAGGATCTCCAACCACAAATAAAAATTAGTTTGTTTATGATTTCTTGGAAAGGTATATAGTGTGATTATCATGCTCATAATATGCTTAATTACTATAAGTTAGGAGTTGGATTTGTGTTATATTAGATTTTAGCATAGATTAAGTAGGGTTTTTCCATTCAACTCATCTTTTCCACTTGTTAACATGTTAGTTTGTCAATAAGAAATGCATGAATGTGCGTAGTGATTGGAGGGTTTTCTACAACTGCAGGGAAAGGATCCTCTCCATCTCATCCATCCTCCTTCTCTCCAACCTAAAAATCTGCCACCGAAACCCTGCTTTACGAAACTACCTTCACCACCACCGTGAGCAACCTTCCAAGTGAAAAAAAAGCCTCTCAAGGGTTCTGAGTTTCACTAGATGCGTTGGCCACCTCCCCCTCACCTCATTCCACCTTCTCTCACCTTTCCACAACTTATTTGATCCTTGTTCATCCTTAAAACCCTCTTGCCATGTTTCTTGTAGCACTTCAAGACATCCTGTAGCAATTATAGGACATCCTCTAGCAACTTCCTGTAGCAGTGTTGTAGGTCATCTCTTCACTCCAGTTTATCTCCTTTTTTCCTTCTTAGCCTAGAATATGATGCACTTGACCCCCGAATATAAATTCATGGTTAGAAGAGAATCTTAGGCCACTCCAAAGCTCCTTCCTTCCATGATGCAAAAACATATTAGGCATTAGGGTTTTCTCCCATTTCAGAATTACATTGAATTTCACATGCAAGTACAATTTGAATGAAACAATAGATAGGATTTGGTTTATGATTTCATGAAGTGTGTGATGATGGGATAGTTTCTTTATTCCAAATAAGTAGATATCTAGATGAATGATTTCCATAGCATAGTTTCCTTTTTCTACAAATAGATTAACTGTTTATGCTTTTCTTTCACTGTCAATTGCAAGTAGGAGTTTGATTTACATTCCCTTTGTCTTAGACTAGAAGAAATTCCATGCATTACACTATCTAGCTGCACTTTAATCAAGTAGAAGGAATGGCCTAGAAGTACTACTGACCAGAAGACCTAGTTGAGGGTGGCATGAGTAGAATCCATCTGCTGTGCATATAACACTATCACCTATAAGTTTGTATGAACCTCGGGTTGATAAGTAAAGCTTAGTATCCCTTGGGAGTTGAGTTGTAGCACTCTTGGTGCAATACCAAGCCTCGCCACTTTTTGGAGTCATTGTCAGGGAGGTGTCTAAGCAGATGCTTGTGTTCTGCTTAAGCATTGTTTTCTTATTTTTTTGCATACAGTCTGAAAAGATGAAAAAGAAACCAAAAATTTTTCTTTCATGCCTCATAGGAGTAGAGAAAACCAAGGGAAATATTTACCAAATACCCCCACATCCCCACACATTTGACCTTCAATCTTCTTAAGTGATGTGAGTTAGAATACCATCTAGGTGAGAAACCTGAAAACTTTGAGGAACCTATTGGGGAAGAAGAGGATATTTCTTAACCTATTCAAGCTATGGCTGAAAACATAACCCAAGGAGTCTTTCCCATTAGAGAAACCAATGGAGAGACTAGGATGAAAAACATTAGCCGTTTAGCCTTTCCACACTTACATGGATTAACTTCTGAGGACCTTGACACTTTCATGTTTTAATTTGTTGTTGTTTGTAGGACTTATGACTATGCCTTTAATGAAACAAATTTGAAATTGTTACCCTTGCTGCAACTTTCCGCGGCTATTTTGTGGAAATCGATGTTACAGGTGTCTACGAAGGAAACGAGCCACATGGGCAGGCTAGGAATGACAAGGACATGGTTCGTGTCCTATTGGTTCAAGTAAATTCGTCAAAGAAAGCCGCGGTCAAAGCCATCCACGTGGAAGTCAAGTATGGAGTTCTATGTCGGCTGGACTCTGTTTCGTGGCATATAAACATCCATACGGCCGTTTCTAAGCTTGCGGAGGTTAATTGACATCTGTGCAAAGTTCTGGAGTTGAATTCAAGCGCCCACCTTCCATAGATCCGTTTTCCAACATGGCCATACTCCTAAATCCGTGGCCTTAGTGGTCTACGTGCTGGCTGCTATCATAAACTTCAGGAGACAGTTACATTTTATTGCTTTATAAAGAGCGTTTGCATACGCACGTAGAGTTAGTGAATGTGAGTTGATAGTTGTTAGTTGTTAAGTTGATGTGCATACTCTGTTATGTGGTGATTACGCTGCCTTGAGCCGTAATACCACCAGCCTGTAATGACTTTCTTTTTAATGTGAAGAACTCTGTTTCATAACTTAATTCGTGTTTGAAGATCATACCGGAGCTGCGTAGAGGGCCCCTGCTCAGCCGAGGTTCTGTGTATTAATGTATATATTTTTCATTTCATTTCTTTAAGCAGTCATTGTATCATAACCCATTACATGTTCATATTTCATAGTTGTTTTATTTATGTTCATACATTTCTGTAATTTCCATTGCATTCCTGTCTTTTATGTTTTTATGATTGTTAAATCACTGATCAGTTTTCTTGTGCAGGTTTTAGGTAGACAGCCCGGGGCATTTTCATAGTATTTTGCTAATGATATGAAACTGATATTATTCTGCTGCTAGTTTTCTTTCACAGTCTTTGTTTAACTTCACTTTTGTCTTGTGCACTTCAGTTTTGTTTATCTGATTCAGTAGTTAAAATTAGACATATTAAGCTACTCATAGTGTCTTCAGCTACCTCCGAAAGCCACAGCTGGACTGATGGTGAGGGGCTGCATGATGAAATGTGTAGTTTAGTATTAGTTTCCTTTATGCAAAATTAGATATATTAAGCTGCTCATAGCGTCTTCAGTTACCTCCGAAAGCCACAGCTGGACTGATGGTGAGGGGCTGCATGATGAAATGTGTAGTTTAGTATTAGTTCCTTTTCTGCAAATTTAGATATATTAAATCATCTATGACATCTTCAGTTGCCTCCGAAAGCCACAGCTGGACTGATGGCGAGGGATTGAATTATGTGTGTATGGTTTAGTATTAGTTTATTTTCTGCAAATTAAATAATCAGTTACACAAGTTGTTTATGATTACTTCCGCAAGTCATAGCTGGTCTAATGATGAAGGGTCAGAAAATGAATTGATGTAATTTGATTTAGATTTCTTTCATTGCAATTTTGAATTTCCATAAGCGTAGTTTCTTTTGTGTTCAGTTGGCAGCAAGAATAGTTTAGTTTTCATATTCACTAGTTTCTTGTTTTGATTCATTAGATTAACGGCACTTTCCATTTCAGCAGTTTACTTTCTTTTGTCATTGTAATTTCAATTTGCTTTTGAAGTTTCGAGATTGGTAAATCATTATAGGGGATATCACTTCCTTGAACAATTATAACCAAGCTTGTTTCTCACTTTAGAATTTCCATTTCACCTTAGAAAGACCATAAACGACAAAAAGATAAGAAAGAGGTTATCTTGCACATATAGTGCGCCGCACTTCATCAGCTTACGATTTCCGGATTGACAATTAAATGCAGCAATTTAGGACACACTAAATTGACCAAACATTTTGGCGCCGTTGCCGGGGAAGTGTAACTAGGTAGCCAATTTCTTAGAAAAAAAAAAAACACATAAAATCATAAAAGAAGGGAAAACTTGATAACTTCTTGAAGTATGCTCTCCTCTTGCACCTAGTGTGATCTGGAGGATCAGAAAAGCGATTTATTGGTTTAGTAATTTCTTAAGTATGCTCTCTTCTTGCACCTAGTGTGATCTGGAAGATCAGAAAGAGAATTATTAGCCCAACTTTTGTTAAAAAAAAAAAACTAAAAAAATGACATGCATAGAGCAAGAGATTCTAGGGGAAGGTTTATAGCTAAAGCCAAGAGTTTGATTTTTACAACTCCATCTTCTTCAAGGCATAGACCAGATTCACCATCATCTACCCCTAGCCTTAAGATTTTTGGAAGCCAAAGAACAGCTGAATTAGAGGATTCTCCTACACCACCTACTAAAGTCTACTTAGAAAACAAAGAAACTTTCTCTCATCCTTCCTTGATAGAAGAACTAGAGGACTATAAGGACTCTAAAGAAACTATCATGGCAGAGGAAGTAATAAATAGAGGTGGAGGTAGAGGAGGAGGAGATAATGAAGATAACAATGGTGAAGGAAATAATGGTAGAAATATGGACGATTTTCTTGGATTCCCTATAGTTGATGAGGAAACTCATGCAACAATGAAAAATATTTCACCATCTGTTCTCCCTAACTTTTATGGATTACGAAGTGAAGATCCTGAAACATTTCTGTTTGAGTTTGAAGTAGTGTGCCGAACTTATGACTATATGGAAGATTCTCAAAAACTCAAACTATTTCCTTCAACCTTGAAGGGATCTGCTTTGAAATAGTTCATGGGATTAGCCACTCAATCTATCAGGACTTGGAATGATATGAAACAAAAATTTTTGGATAGATACTTGGATTATTGTATGCCCACTAATCACAAGGATGAGGTATTCAAAATGATGCAAAAAGAAGATGAAAATTTGGAAGACTTAATTGAAAGATTTCAATACAACTTGAAAAGAGCAAAGATGAGCAACTTAGATAATGAAACCTTGAAAGCCCTTCTATTAAAAGCCATTAGAGATGAATGGATAGACATTTTAAACATGATGGGTAAAGGAGACATTTCTCAACTCCCATTTCATGATATAACGAACTATGTATCCAATTCTCAAGGGGAAGATCTAAAACTGGAAAAGGGCCTAGGGATTCTTCTCTTATTAGGGCTAACAAATCTGCAACTGGATCAGTAAGTAGGGCAGAGATTGGTAATATGCTTGATGAGTTTAAAACTGATATCTTAGGGAGTCTTAGTGAACAACTAGATACCCTTAAAATCCAAAACAAGCAGAAAGCAGAAACAGATGCTTTAGCCATCTTTTGTCCGAAATGTAGAAAGAAACATGCTTTAAGGGAATGTCCCTTGGATGCAAAAGTTGTAGAAACATGTATGATTTGCTCAGAAAATCATGAAATCAAGGATTGTCCTTCCATCCCTGGACTCAAAGCTGTTTTTCAAGAAGATCCAAATTCAATAGAATCTCTCTGTTTTGTCGCAAGGAGACCTTGGCAGGGACAACAATCTCAAGGGTTTAACAACCCTATGAATCTTTAAACCCCACCAAATTGGACTCCTTGGCAACAACCTTGGCCCCAACATCAAAACTCATATCAGCCATGGGTACAAGGAATGCAAAATCCTTATGGGAGATTTGCTCAATTTTATCAATATCCTCCATCTTTTCAAAACCAACAAGCTCCACAATTTCCAAGCCAAAATTCACAACAAATTTCATTGCCATTTCCACAACATCAACCTTCTCAACAAAATACAAATCCTCAACTCATGCTCCCATACCAACAAAAGACAAATCAACTTCCAGCTCAGCCATTGCCAAATCCTAACAATAAGAATCCTCAAACTACTTATATGGTATAAGGACAACAATTTCCTACCTATATGATTGTTCCTCTCAACGATGTACAACTCAGATCTGGTAGAGTTTTAGAAAAACCTTCTATAGACATTCAAGAGCAAGATACCTCTGAGGATGACTCTCTTCAAGTCAATAAGGGTTCTGAGGAAGAATCTCTTCAAAATTCAAAAATTCAAAAAGAAAAAGAAAAGCTAGCATCCACAACTCCTATAGTTGAGCAACTTGTATCTTCATCTACACCTCCTTTTCCGGAAAGACTACAAATTGATAAGGGGGTGGAAAAACAAATTTTGTTGCCTAACTATGACTTTCTAGATGAATTGAAGAATGTTTGTATCAAGATTCCATTACTACAAGCCATTCGAGAAATTCCTATTCTAGCAAAAACCATAAAGGAGTTGAGTTTCAAAAGACCAGGAAGAAAGCTAAAGGACACAAGAAGAATCCACCTGGTAGGAAAGATTGCGGACATTATGATGGGAAAAATTGCCATGCAGAAATATGTAGATCCAGGAAGTCCAATTGTCAAGACACATATAAATGGGATAGAAATTCCAAACACATTGATTGACTTAGGGGCTGCTATCAACATTATGAGTAGACAGACTATGGAGCAGTTAAAACTTCCTAACCTTCTTTTTACACCTACTTTATTGCAACTTGCAGATCGATCGGTTATTAAACCAGATGGTGTATTAGAAGATATTTCAGTCTCCTTAGATTCTTGGGAATATCCGGTAGACTTTATGATTTTGACTCCCAAAAGTAATCTAGGAGGACATCCAATTATCTTAGGAAGACCTTGGCTGGCCACAGCTGATGCTTTTATTAGTTGTAGATCTGGAGACATGTACATTTCTAATGGTAATTCGACAAAGAAATTCAATTTGTATCATCCCGCAAGAGCAATTACAGAAATAGGAGACAATGAATGGGTCGATGATGAGAACACTATACAACCTGTCTTTACCATTTCTGAGATTAGTGAGGATAGTCAAATTCTGAACACATTAGAAAATTTTGAGATAACTTCAGAATATGACCCCACACAATTTCAGTTGGAATCTGACATAGAATATTTATCATCAAGGCAAATGTCTCTTTACTCTATGGAAGAATTTGGTAATTCTGTTTTTGAGATTTTTCCAGAAAAGACATTAAATATCAATAAACATCTGGAGAAGTCACAACAAGAAGAACTAACCAGAATCTTGCAAAAACATTCTACTGCATTTGCATGGGAGTATACTGACATGAAGGGTATTGATCCTAAGACTTGCATCCATCATATCTATATTGAGGAAAACAGTAGACCAATCAGACAACCTCAAAGAAGGATGAATCAAAATCTTAGGGAGATAGTGAAAGAAGAGCTCCAAAAACTTCTCAATGTAAACTTCATTTATCCAATTTCAGATAGCCGATGGGTTTCTCCTTTGGTTATAGTACCCAAAAAGAATGGTAAATGGAGGGTATGCATTGATTACAGGGAATTGAACAAAGCAAATTTGAAGGATCACTTTCCTTTGCCTTTTATCGATCAGGTATTAGATACATTAGCGGGTAAAAAGTACTTTTCATTTTTGGATGGTTTTAGTGGCTATAATCAAATTCAGGTAGCACCTGAAGATCAAGATAAGACCACATTTACTTTTCCATGGGGAACTTTTGCCTATCGAGTGCTTCCTTTTGGGTTATGTAATGCACCTGCAACATTCCAAAGAGCATTACTAGGAATTTTTTCTAATCTAATCCATGATTGTGTAGAGGTTTATATGGATGATTTTACAGTTTATGGTAATTCATTTGAAGAGGCATTAGAAAATTTGGAAAAAGTTCTCATAAGATGTAAAGAAAAAAACCTTTCATTAAGCCATGAAAAATGCTTTATGATGTTTACTGAAGGGATTGTTTTAGGACATCATATTTCAGGAGATGGAATTAAAGTTGATAGATCAAAAGTTGAAGTCATCTCCAAGTTGCCTATTCAAAATTGTCAAAGAGATGTTAGAAGTTTTCTAGGTTTTACTGGTTACTATAGAAGATTTATAGAGAACTTCACTAAAATAGCATCTCCACTCTTCAAGTTGCTTACAAAAGACTGTGAATTTAAATGGGATCCTGATTGTCAATCCGGTTTTGAAACTTTGAAAACAAGAATATCTGAAGCACCTATCTTGAGAGGACCAAATTGGAAACTTCCTTTCCATATTTCTACAGATGCTTCAGATACAGCTCTTGGAGCTGTGTTGGGTCCAAAAGATTTAATTCCTTATGCCATTTATTACACCAGTAAAAATTTGACTCCCACAGAGTTGAATTATACTGTGACTGAAAAAGAGTTCTTAGCTGTTGTTCATGCAATTAATAAGTTTAGACATTACATAGCAGGCTATGAAACTTTTATTCATACTGACCATTCTGCAATTAGATATTTAATGAACAAACCTGTTACTAATGGCAGAGTGACAAGATGGCTTTTACTTTTGCAAGAATTCAATATTACTGTGTTGGATAGACCGGGAAAACAGAATACAGTAGCTGATTTCTTGTCTAGAATTCAAAATACTAAAGAAGATTCTCCTGTAGAAGATAAGTTTCCTGATGAATATTTGTTTGCATTAACTATTAAGACCCCTTGGTATGCAGATATTGCTAACTATTTGGTTACAGGGAAACTACCTTCACATTTATTTCCAAGAGAAAAACGAAAAATTATTCAGGAGAGTTCAAGATATTCATGGATTTCTAACGAATTGTTTAAAACAGGGCCAGATCTTGTGATCGGAAGATGTGTCAGGGAAGATGAAATGCCTGATATTCTTAAGGCATGTCATGATGAACCATGCGGCGGACACTTTGCGGACAAAAGGACGGCCTATAAAATCCTTTCTTTGGGATATTATTGGCCTTCCCTCTTCCAAGATGCAAAACAATATGTCAAAAGGTGTGATAGCTGCCAAAGAGTAGGGAAACCTACCCTTTCAAATGAAATGCCACTGCAAACACAGGTACTCATTGAACCCTTTAAAAAATGGGCTTTAGATTTCATTGGACCGATTAATCCACCATCGAAGCAAAAAGAAGTATATATTGGTTTGCACTGATTATGTTACTAAATGGGTAGAAGCTAAAGCATTAGTATCTGCTACTGAAAATTCAGTTGTTCATTTTCTTTATGAGGATATTTTTACTCGCTTTGGTGTTCCAAGAGAAATTGTAACAGATCAAGGAGCCAATTCACATCAAACTTGGTGGAGAAGTTGATGGAAGAATACAAAATCAAGCACAGAAAATCTACTCCTTACCATCCACAAGCAAATGGTCAAGTGGAGTCCACAAACAAAGTTCTTGAAAGTATCATCACCAAAACTGTTCATCTACATAGAAGAGATTGGGCAGATAGGCTTCCAGAAGCCTTGTGGGCCTACGGAACTACATGGAGGAATACAACAGGACATTCTCCCTATGAACTTGTTTATGGGAAAGAAGTCTTGTTCCCCATTGAGTTCCAAGTCAAGACCTTCAAGATAGCAGTTCGGTTGGGAATGGACTTATCAGAAGCTCAAAAGCATAGAATGGAGCAATTGAATGAGCTAGATGAGATCAGACAAGAAGCAATTCTAAGAACTGATCTAGTTCAATATCAAAGAACTAAGTGGCATGACAAATATATCAAAGAGAAGAAGTTTCAAGAAGGAGATTGGGCATTGTTATTTGACTCCAAGTTCAAAGACTTTCAAGGGAAATTTCAGACTCATTGGCTTGGACCATATGAGATTGACAAGGTCTTTAACAATGGAGCTGTAAGAATCAAGACCATTGATGAGTTTCAAACTCCTCTTTTAGTGAATGGCCATAGATTGAAAGTTTATCATAAGCCACTCTCTAAAGAGGATTTTGTCAAGTTGTTTCAAGAAAGTTCTACAATCAGGCTGGTACAGAAGAATCCTTCTTCTCTACCAAGCTAGTTTTTGTTTTTCAAGTTAAAAAAAAAAAAGAAAAAAAAAAAAGAAAAAAAAAAAGAAAAAAAGAAGAGAAAAAAAAATGGTATAAGCCTGAAAACCAATCATCGATTGGCAGTCTTATACAGAAAATATGGGGTGAAAATCAGGGACACCTGACACTCTATATTTTCCAAAAAAAAAATTTCTGTCTTTTATTTCATTTTATCTCACCACCCACTCCATTTCATTTCACTTCATTTCATTTCATTTCATTTCATTTCACTTCATTCCACTTCATCTCATCCATTCCATCAATAAAAATCTTTTTATGACCATTTCCATCTGGTCATTTGTCATTTGTTCATTTCTATTTCAGCCAAGTAATAAGCTGTGTCAGTTTCCGCAGCTGACATCTGTTTCCGCAGCTGACTCCAGTTTCCGCAGCCAGAAGCAGATTCCGCAGCTGCTACTACTCTGTTTTCAAAAAGAATGTACAGTTAGTTGTTGTTTTCATAAAATCATGAAATAAAATGCGGGAGAGGATCAATGGGACATTCAAGACACTAATGAAGATCAATCAGTTGAAGACCAAGGGCAAGAGCAAGGATTCCAAAGGTATGAATAAAGTTTATTTCAAATAGTATAAAAGACACATTTTTATGTAATTTTAAACTATGAGCTCTACCCATAACGCGCAATGATTCTATTGACAGTCCGTAACCCTCCACGATCTCTATGTTATCCTCTTGCATTTATTCACAAACGGCTTCATTATTGAAATTCCGACTCTTACTCATGTTCAAATAGCCCACCGAAGATAATGATACGTATTTTAGTTGACAAAGGACTCTTACAAGCCGCATAACTCCATAATCATTGATTGAAACGTGTTCATATTTATGACACAGCCACCAAAAATTCAAAATGCGGCCGAATGCATTACACTTTGTTAACTTCTTTGTCGTTTCTCTGTCGTGTTACAAAACCTCACTCTACTCATTCTCATTTCCTGTTTCACTCCATTCCGTTCCTTTTATTCACTCTCATTCCCGTATATTCACCCACAGTCTTATTCCATTTTGTGTATGGTGCTCATTTCCGTTTTGTGATAACATCCCCACGGCATTGTGCTCGACTCCGTGTATTCCATCGTTCCACTTCCGCTTAAAACCCTCACAGAGGCAAGCTGTGAAGCACAGAGAAGTAAAATGGGAAAATTATTAAGGGCAGAGCCGGAAGGACCGAAGTTCATAGAGGGATTTCCACAAGCAAAAGAGATGTTGAGAAAAGCTAAATGGCTGCGTTTTATTCAGAAATTCAGGGGTTACCACAGAGAAGTTACCAAAGCGTTTGCAAGATCATTTGATGGCTCGGAAGCAGAAGTGGGAGACCTCAAGTTTTGGTTAATGAAGCATCAATAGCAGCAGCCACAGAGCTTCTTCAGGAAGGAGAACGTTGGTTCAAAAATAAAAGTATCAGTGATGAGGCATGGAGAACAATCCTCCGAAATCAAGGTATGGATATCACTGTTTTCAAAAGAGGAATCCCTGTGCATGCAATAAAAGATGAATGGGCTACTTTATTACTCATTGTTCAGAAATTTATCACATGTGAAGGCCGCTTTGGCTCTATGTACATGTATCATACTAGGATATTGATGAATTTCCTTGAAAACCAAACTCTCAATCTTCCTTATTTCCTATTCCATAGCTTGAAGAAAATGGCTGTGACTGTGCAAAAACACCTAGGAGATGTAGAGCCTCATTTATATCATCATGGGCTTATAAAAATTTTGATTGAAAAGGAACTAAAAGAAAGACAAGATACTTGGGAACAATTCTTAGTAAGAAACTTCTTTGAAGAACCTCAGGAAATTCCTGAAGGTAATCCAATTAGAAGGAGTAGAAGAAAGAAAATGGATGTTGAAACCCAAGTTGCTCCTACACAGGAAGTTCCCGCAGCTAGCACAACAAAAAGAAGTAGAAGGAAAAGAACAGTAGATGAAATCCAAGATACTTCTACTATTACTATGAAGAAAAATGATAGGGAAGAGAGATTGGTAAAAAGGAAGAAGAAGGAAATCAAAATTAAGAAGCCAATAATATCAAAAGGGAAAGAAATTGTTGAGGTTGTCCATAAAACCTCTTCTTCTGAAAAAGAAGATCACCAAATTCTGTCTGAGAGATTAATTTTTCTTCAAAAACAGTCATCTCTATCTAAGAAGGCAAAAACAGGAAAACAAGAACAAAAGGGTAGTGTACCACAGCATGTGAGGAGAAGCAGCAGGCTTAAGGGAAAACTGAGAAAAACACAAATTAAAAGTCCTCATTTTGATTGATTTGGGTGAGGAGACATCTGAACAGTCTCCAACTGACAATAGTCCATTTCAGTCAGTTAGTGAACCCGACTCCTTTCACTCCCAATCAGACAATGAGCGTACTCCATCTTATTCTCAGCAAAATATTGATGAAAGTTCTCCTCAGCCAAATTTTGAACATAATTCTCCCTTGCAGCATTTTGAGGACAGTCCAATGAAGAAGACACCGGAAGTAGACCCCAAACAGCAGGAGGTCTATGATTATATAGAATCCTTGGAGATGGCAGCCACAGGTCCAAGCACCTCTTCTACTCAGCCTCATACATTGCAGGATGACTTGGTTCAGTCATTAAAACAGGAGATTTTTGAGCTTGAGCTTTTGAATCGGCATATCAAAAATGAAAATGAAACACTCAAAGAGCAAGGCAAAATGGACAAGATTATCCATGACAATACTATGTTACATTTGGGTATTTGGCAAAAGAAAAATAAGAAGCTAAAAAGGAAATGCCAAAAATTGAGCAGAGCACTTGTGAATATCAAATTCGGGTGCCTCATGAAGAAACCCAGAATGATGGCAGTACCAAAGAAGAAGAGAAGGGGGTTAGATGTGTTGGCTGAAGTATCAAGGCACATGAATTGAACAGAGAGTGTCAAAATTTTGGTTGCATGAGGACATGCAACACCTTCACAGTGGGGGTATGTTGAGTCCCGAATTTGTCTCTTTTCCATACACTTTTTCATATCTCTTTCACTCACCTAAACCTCCAAAATTGTCAATATCATGTGCAAAAGGGTATCTAACATGGTTTTTAATTATGTTTGTGTGTTTTCTATTTGATTTAGATTTTGTTCATACAGCTGCGGAAACTTGTCACTTTCCGCAGCCGCTGCAACTTTCCGCAGCTATTTTGTGGAAATCAATGTTACGGGTGTCAACGAAGGAAACGAGCCACATGGGCAGGCTAGGAATGACAAGGACATGGTTCGTGTCCTATTGGTTCAATGAAATTCGTCAAGGAAAGCCGCGGTCAAAGCCATCCACGTGGAAGTCAACTGTGGAGTTCTATGTCGGTTGGACTCTGTTTCGTGGCATAGAAACATCCATACGGCCGTTTCCCAAGCTTGTGGAAGTTAATTGACATCTGTGCAAAGTTCTGGAGTTGAATTTAAGCACCCACCTTCCATAGATCCGTTTCCCAACATGGCCATACTCCTAAATCCGTGGCCTTAGTGGTCTACGTGCTGGCTGCTATCATAAACTTCAGGAGACAGTTACATTTTATTGCTTTATAAAGAGCGTTTGCATACGCACGTAGAGTTAGTGAATGTGAGTTGATAGTTGTTAGTTGATATAGCTGTTGAGTTGATGTGCGTACTCTGTTATGTGGTGATTCGCTGCCTTGAGCCGTAATACCACCAGTCTGTAATGACTTGCTTTTTAATGTGAAAAAATCTGTTTTCATAACTTAATTTGTGTTGAGGATCGTTACCAAAGCTGCGTAGAGGGCCCCTGCTCAGCCGAGGTTCTGTGTATTAATGTATATATTTTTCATTTCATTTCTTTAAGCAATCATTGTATCATAACCCATTACATGTTCATATTTCATAGTTGTTTTATTTCTGTTCATACATTTCTGTAATTTCCATTGCATTCCTGTCTTTTATGTTTTTATGATTGTTAAGACACTGATCAGTTTTCTTGTGCAGGTTTTAGGTAGACACCCCGGGGCATTTTCATAGTATTTTTGCTAATGATATGAAACTGATATTATTCTGCTGCTAGTTTTCTTTCACAGTCTTTGTTTAACTTCAGTTTTGTTTTGTGCACTTCAGTTTTGTTTATATGATTCAGTAGTTAAAATTAGATATATTAAGCTACTCATAGTGTCTTCAGCTACCTCCGAAAGCCACAGCTGGACTGATGGTGAGGGGCTGCATGATGAGATGTGTAGTTTAGTATTAGTTTCCTTTCTGCAAAATTAGATATATTAAGCTGCTCATAGCGTCTTCGGTTTCCTCCGAAAGCCACAGCTGGACTGATGGTGAGGGGCTGCATGATGAAGTGTGTAGTTTAGTATTAGTTTCTTTTCCGCAAACTTAAATATATTGAATCATGTATGACATCTTCAATTGCCTCCGAAAGCCACAGCTGGACTGATGGCGAGGGATTGAATCATGTGTGTATGGTTTAGTATTAGTTTACTTTCTGCAAATTAAATATGAGTTACACAAGTTGTTTATGATTACTTCCGCAAGTCATAGCTGGTCTAATGATGAAGGGTCAGAAAATGAATTGATGTAATCTGGTTTAGATTTCTTTCATTGCAATTTTGAATTTCCATAAGCATAGTTTCTTTTATGTTCAGTTGGCAGCAAGAATAGTTTAGTTTTCATATTCACTAGTTTCTTGTTTTGATTCATTAGATTAACAACACTTTCCATTTCAGCAGTTTACTTTCTTTTGTCATTGTAATTCCAATTTGCTTCATTATAGGGGATATCACTTCCTTGAACAATTATAACCAAGCTTGTTTCTCACTTTAGAATTTCCATTTCACCTTAGAAAGACCATAAACGACAAAAAGATAAGAAAGAGGTTATCTTGCACATATAGTGCGCCGCACTTCATCAGCTTACGATTCCCGGATTGACAATTAAATGCAGCAATTTAGGACACACTAAATTGACCAAACACCCTCTGCCCTCAAGGATGCAACCTTGCACTGGTTCATGGGTTTACTAGGGACAACATCAATACCTGCGCCCAAATGCAAGAGTCCTTCAACAACAAGTACAAAGACTATTGTAGGTCCAAAAAAACGAAGGAAGAAATATTTAGGATGACCTGAGTGCTTGATGAATCTTTAGAAGACTACAAGGAAAGGTTTCAACTAAACTATAAGAGGGCCAACTGCACCCTTGATCCTAGATCACTCAAGTTAGTTCTTCTCTGAGTGATCAGGGAGGAAGTGTTGGAAACCCTCAAAATTCTATTTGGAGGAGATATATATTAGTTGGCATATGATGAAATCAAGACTGTGTTCAGAAAACATTCCAAGGCAACCAAAAAAAATGGTAGAAGTAATCAAGGCTTGGCCAGTGCCTCTCTCTCCACCGCATCCATCAAAAGTGAGATAGGGATCATGTTAGAGTAATTCAAGAGTGAAATGATGCATAAAGTTTCCTTGCAAATGGACCATGCAGATCAAAATGAAACAAGAGGAGGCAAAGAGATCCCTAGCCATATTTTTCCATAGATGCACTAGAAGACACCCTAGGAATGAATTCCCAATGAATGTGATATAAGTTTTTTCAGTGTATGAATAAAACCATGAAAAAGAATAATTTCCTTCCTTACCTGGCCTAAAAGTTGTATACCAAGGGGTGGAAGGTGGTACAAAGAAAATCTGCTTTATAAGTCAAAGGAGGCCTTAAGGATCTCAACCATACCAACAGGGCATGCAAGGTGCACCTTATCCTTACTACAATTCAAACCAAAATGAACCCTTGTAGACATGGTATTCTTCTACTCATCCATCATGGCCCACACCTCCTTCTTGGCCTTATGCCCCTCCATATAATCCTCAACCTTTCAATCAACAATTTCAGCCATATGCTCCCCAACCTTATTAGTGGAGCAACCCATCAAAAGGGTGGGGGCCTCAACACAACCAACCTCCTGCTTTATTGCCTCCACCCCAACCTAAACCTCCACTCTCTCATCCTGCTCCACTTAAGAAACCTGAAATGCATGCTCAACCTAAAATGAACTTGAATAAAAAACATGCACAACAGGTCTACAGTGGAGACACATCTTACCCTGCCTATGCTGTGGAGATCCATAAGATTAACCTTAGGTCTAGGAGAGTGCTCCGAGATAACCATTCACCATATCCACCTAAATAGATTGAAGAGGAAAAGGAAGAGAGTACCCCTCAAGTAAATCCACCTCCTTTTCCTGAGAGATTGATCCATTCGAGTCAATGCCACCCAAAAGAGACTAGAATTCTAGGAGAATTAAAGAATTTGTGTCTAATGTCGATACCCCTTCTCTGGGATATTAAGGATGTTCCCATCTACAATAATATTATCAAAGAAAAATGCTTCAAAAAACCTGGGGGAAAGAAGAGAGACACCCCTACCATTAATGTTGTAGGTCAATTGTCTGATTTGATGTTGGGGAGAGTGATTTTCCCAAAGTACTTAGACCCTAGTAGTCCAGTGGTGGATGTGCACATTTATGGTATCATTGTCCCTCATACATTGATTGATCTTGGGGCTGCCATCAATGTGATCACCAAAGAAACCATGTTGAAGCTCAACCTCCAAGGAGCTTTGTTCTAAATCATGTAGATAGATCCATAATAGCTCCTGAGGGAGTTGTTGAGGATGTTATGGTCTCCATTGATTCCTGGGAGTATCCCACTGAATTACTGGTACTTCAACCCAAAACCAAGTTTAATGTTTATCCTCTTATCCTAGGAAGACCTTGGTTGGCCATTGATAATGCTTGTATCAATTGTAGCACTGGAAACATGACCATCAAGAATGGGCCCTTGTCAAAACAAATGGTATTATATCCTCCTGCCCAACCTTCTATTGAACATGATCTATCTTTGTGGCTAGAGGATGAAGAAGAAGATGAAGTGTACCATGCAACACCATACCCTGTTTGTACTTTAGATGCCGTTATCAGAGGGGGAAACCTGATGAAGATGACCTCATTGACCATATCCCTCACAACCAACTGCCCACTGCCATTCCACTTGATGAACTGGTGAGAAAATCTGAAAGCAACCCCTAAAATGAGCTATGCTCAGTTGACTCAGTCCCTGAACCTACCAATTTTGTAGAATTTGTCCCATATATAACCCTAAAGATCAATCCCTCTCTCTCGGCCAAAGAGGAAGAAAATTATGCCAGATGCTAAGAGAGAACTTAGATGATTTTGCTTCGGATTACAAAGAAATTAAAGGGGTGCATCCGTCATTGTGCACACACCATATTTACATCAAAGAGGGATTCAAGGCTATGCAACAACCTTAGAGGAGAATGAAACCATCCTTGAAAGACATAGTAAAGGGTGAATTACAAAAGTTGTTGGATGCAAGGTTCATATACCCCATCTCAGACAGTGAATGGGTGTCTCCTCTATTATTAGTCCTAAAGAAGAATGGGAAGTGGAGAATCTGTGTTGATTATAAATAGTTGAACAAATCCACAAAGAAATACCATTTCCCTTTTCCATTCATTGACCAAGTCTTGGATGGTCTTGCAGGGAAGAAGTTTTTCTCCTTCCTCGATGGATTCAATGGTTATAAGTAGATCTAGACCAACCCTAAAGATCAATACAAGAATACATTTACATGTCCTTGGGGCACCTTTTCCTATAGATTTCTTCCATTTTTCCTATGCCATTCCCTTGCCACTTTTCAGAGAGCAGTCCTGAGCATTTTTTCTGAGCTTGTCCATGATTCTGCGGAAATATACATGGATGATTTCACTTCCTCGGGGTATGATTTCCAAGAGGCCATCTCTAATATTGGTAAAGTAATGAGAAGATGAATTGAAATACAAATCTCTTTTAGTCCTGAGAAGTGTGAATTCTTGAGGAAGGCAGGGATTTTCCTTGGCCACTCCATATCTCAGGCAAGGATACAAGTAGACCCAAAAAAAATTTCCGTCATAAAAATGGTGCCTATTCCTAAGAAGAAAAGGGATGTTAGGAGTTTCTTAGGTTTGGATGGTTACTATAGGAGATTCATCAACGATTTTAGCAAGGTGGCCTCACCATTGTTTGGATCGTTGGCCAAGGACTATGCATTATGCTGGTCAAGTCTTTGTCAAGAAGCCTTTGATATCATAAAGGAAAAAATGACCACTGCCCCTATACTTCGAGGTCCCAAGTGGGCTCTGCCCTTCCATATCCATATTGATGCATCATATAAAGTTGTGGGGGAAGCTTTGGGACAAATGGATGATAAGTTACCCTATGCCATTTATTTTATCAACAAAAAATTGTCTAAGGATGAATTAAACCACATTGCCACTGAGAAAAAGATTTTAGCTTTTGTCCATTCCTTGACTAAATTTAGACATTATATTACCGAGTACCATACTTTTGTGCATACTGACCATGAAAAAATTAAATACTTGATGAAAAAACCTGATGTGAATGTTAGAATTATTAGGTGGTTATTATTGTTGCAACAGTTTGACTTAACTATCATTGATAAGCTTGGGAAACAAAGTGTATTTACAATTTTTTTTTCTAGACTCACTTTTCTTGTAGCTAATGAAGAGATGATTGATGACCAGCTTCCAGATGGTCACCTATTTTCTATCTCAGTACTCTCTCCCTAGTTTTCTGACATAGCCAACTACGTGGTTGCTGGGATATTTCCTCCAAATATGTCATCCAGGGAGAAGAGAAAAATTGTGAGAAAGAGCCCCCCTTTCACTTGGATTGGTGGAAATATTCTCAAGTTGGGGCTAGATCAGATCCTAAGGAGATGTGTCAGGGAGGATGAAGTCTTTAAAATCCTCTCAACATGTCATGATGGGCCTTGTGGGGGTCATTTTTCAACTAAGAGGAAAAAGTTCAAGGCCTTGCAAGCTGGCTACTATTGGCGTACTCTCCATCATGATGCTATAAGGTATACCAATAGATGTGTCCAATTTCAGAGGATGGGAAAACCTACACCCAGGGATGAAATTCCTCTACAACCTCAGGTGGCATTGGAGCAAGTGGGTCATGGACTTCATTGGGCCAATTGATCCATTATCTGGGAAAAAGAAATATATCATAGTGTGCACTAATTATTTGACAAAGTGGGCTGAGACAAAGGTTTTCAAGGAAACGACAGAAGAAAAGGTGGCTGAATTCTTAAGACAAAATGTGTTCTACAATTTTGGGTCTCCAAGGGAGATAGTCACTAATCAAGGAGCTCAGTTCACATCACACTTGATTGAGAACCTCCTAAGGCAGCATAACATCAAGCACAAAACATCTACTGGTATCACCCTCAAGAAAATGGGAAAGTAGAGGTTACCAATAGAGCACTGGAATTAGAGGAAATTTCAACCTAAAAGTGGCCTCCTAAGGAAAAATAATAAAATAATAGTTAAAATAACAAAAAAAGAGTTATGAATTTTGGAGGGAAAAGAAGAAAACTACTTTTTAAATTGTAATTTTTTGACTTATCTCCTTATAAGTCTATTCAAATTTCATGTGTAGACACTCGTTGGATGCGTAATTGAATTCCACATCCAACGAGTACCCGTTATGCATACTTTTGAGAAGACCCACATTGATAAAAATTGCAGATACATTAAAAAAGCGTGTTGAACACGCTTTTTTAATGTATCTGCAATTTTTATCAATGTGCATCTTCTCAAAAGTATGCATAATTGGTACTCGTTGGATGCAGAATTTAATTCCGCATCCAATAAGTGTCTACCCTTGAAATGTAGTAAACCTATAAGGAGATAAACCAAAAATACAATTAAAAAATAGTTTTTGTTCTTTTCCCTCCAAAATATTTACATGTACCTATTTTTAAATTTAAAGGATTTTGATTGGTTTACATATTATGACATGGAAATTACGTGAAAATTTGATGGGAAATTTTAGGATAAAATTTCCTCTAATGAAAGTGTCCTCACCAAGTTAGTGAGCAACATCAGGAAATATTGGACAGACAGATTAATGGAGGCAACTTGGGCCTATAACACCACCTGGAAGACAACTATTGGATTTACTACATATGATATGGTTTATGGGAAGACGCTCATAATGGAAGCTCAATTGGATTTAGATATCACAAGGGCACATAAGGAAAGACTATTTCAACTCAATGGTTTAGATGAATTCAGAATGTAAGCCATCCTCCAACTGAAGTTATACAATTGCAGATGAAGGTTTGGCATGATAGGCACATCAAGGAGAAAGTATTCCAGGAAGGAGATTGGGCTTTGCTATATGACTCCAGGTTTAAAGAATTTAAAGGGAAGACAATGACAATATGGTTAGGCCCATACCTGATAGAAAAGTGCCATGACAATGGGGCTGTTCAGATCAGAACCATTGGTGAGGATGGGATAGCTCTGCTTGTCAATGGTTATGGGTTCAAGGTCTACAAAAAGCCCATGTCCAAGGCAGAGCTCATCAAGACAATCAAAAGGGAAGTAAATTTCATTGGGAGCCTCATAACTTCTAGTTCACATCCCTCCTAGAAAAAAATAAAAAAACTAAAAATAAAAATAAAGAGGCCTGGGCAAAAACCTCCATGAGGAATCCAAGGCCAACTCCAAGATTGAAAACCTCTCTAAGGCATTACTAGAGAAAAAAGAGAGAAAAGGAAAATAAAAGATCCCTGAGTGAAAACCTCTTTGAGGCGCTGGGGAAGACTAGTGAGTTGAAAACCTCTTTTGAAGCAGCCCACTAGTCATGAAAAAAGCAAAAAAAGAAGAAAAAAACAAAAAAAAAGAGAAGAAAGAAAAAAATAAAAGAACAAGGATGACACCATGACCATTGATATATATATATATATATTTTTGTCTTGTAGGGTTAAGAATAGTGGCATGTCATGGTCATCAATCAAGGGAATTCTCCCATTTATTTTCACACCTCCATCCATCCTCTCTCTCTTCAACACCACCACTCACCTCTTCATCCATCCACACCATCCTTGAGCTCAAAAATCAATTTTTACCACCTTCTCTGAGGTGCTACAGGAAGTTCCCGTGCTGCTACAGGAAGTCCTATAACTGCTACAGGAAGTTATAGTGAGCTACAAGAAGGTGGGTCGAGGAAAACAAACAACCACAAAGGGCCTTGAGGTGTCAAAAAATCAATGGGAAGAGTCTTTCCATCATTTCCTACCATCTTCTCATCACTCCTCCATCTCAAGCACAAGATTTTTTCTTTTAAACCCTACCTTCTGTCACCTCTGTAAATTTTTGAAACACACAGGGTTCCTTCATTCCATTTTCCAAGGCCACACCCCTTCCTCACTAACCTATAATCATCCTACAATCACCCTAAGACCACCTCACACTGTCCCTCATAAGTCATGTAGAGCTAGAAGCCTAAAACAGGCATAGAAAGAGGATGCTACAAGAAAAAGAAACTTCATGTAGCAAGCCCTGTGTAAGCACCAGAAAAGCCATGAATATGGTTTTGACCAATCATGGAGACCAAGAAGACTTGTGAGATGACTCTGAAGCCAACAATAGCACTACAAGGAGAATCATCCATTAGCAAACATACACTTGAAGACTCAACAAGTTACCTGCACACATAGCAAACAAATTAGGTAAAACACCTCAAAAGGAAAGAAGACACAACAAAGAATCAAGAATCAATACAAACACATTGATGCAACTCTTGCTCCAGCTCCAACATGCATCATCCTAAAACAACTTGATAAGGAGTTAAGGCTCAGGCATGGCACTTTCTCACCTTCTCCTTATGCATAAGTGACTAAATGATGAATATTGAAGAGGGGGAAATTTAATAAGTTGAAGGTGGCCAGTTAACTTGGCCACCCTCGACCAGTTAAAAAAAAAGTGAATGGTGGATTCCTCTTGCAATGTGTAGCTATAAAATCAGTTGAAGTATGATCACTAGGAGTGGGTGTTGATTACGAGGGAGAAGAGAATGATATCTTTGAGTGGGACCAACAATCCAAATGAGGAAAACTCGTGCAAGGGACAGGTTAACACAATGCTTCAAGCCAACTCAAAATAGCATAAAATGTACTGAGCGCAATTCCCCTCACAAATTTGGCCATTCCAAGTTCGATTTGAGAGAGGAAAAATCCTACAAGCCACCAAGGATCTTCGAAACATCGACCCTTTGCTACTACAGAACAATACTACAAGAAATCTTGTAACTAATACATGAAACTCTTGACTACTACAGGAAGAGTCGATGGGTGCCACATAAGGACATGGGAGGTATATTTGTGCAACTAAAGACCCAATTGGTTTAGGAAACTCCCATTATTTGCTCAAAGCATCCATTTGAAAAGTAAGTTTCCATTACCTTACCTATCCATCATAATTTCACACAACTTGTCTTAAAATTTTGCAGTCTGTGGTCATAAAATTGTGAAATTGGAGGGTTTGTGTGAGGGGAAAAATGATCAATATATATAGTTGGAGTGATAATAAAATGAAGAAGAGGAAAAATAAGAAATGGAAACATATGATAAGGGATAAGAGGAAGATAATTTAGGAGAGGAGGCCCTAAGTCCTAAATATACCACTGTACCAATGGAAACTAAAATATCCCCCCAGCAGACTAGCTTGTCAGTAGGGAACACTGAAGATGAGGTGGCTGCCACTTTAGCCACCTTGGGAACTCCTGTGAAATCCAAGGATAAAATCCCTAGACAAACCCCTCTCTACTTTAAAACAAAAAATAAATAAATAGAAAAAGGTAGGATATACACCAGAGTCCCACAAAAGTTCCAATCACCATTGAGGGGTCCCTAAGTAAAAAAGTGGAAGCAGGGCCAGATGAGGGAAATATTGAGGAGGCTACCTCTCCAAAGCCAAAAAATAAGGCTCCCATAGCCTACGTAAGAAGGTACACCACTAAGGAATCAACCTTCAAGCAACCAAAAGCACCCACTGAAAGCCAAAATGTAGGAAAGAGGATGCTACAAGAAAAACTGATCTGAAATTGATTGTTAGTTAATGCTGTGCTAATATAAGTTTCAAAATTAACATGAAAGTGCTTTAGTTTTCTCATCATACAAGGGTTTATACATGTGCTTATGATTGAAAATTCATTAAACTTGATGAAATTAAGTGTATTGCATGAAATTAAAAGCATGGAAACTCAATGCTGAACAACATCATAATAAAGCACAACAAGCACAAATAACAGAGACAATTACACAAGTTTTTGATGAAGGAGTTCATCCCTCCTGGGCTACATCTCCTTGGTCCAGCTTCATAGTGTGGGCCTTTGTATTAGCTTCAATTGTGAAAGTTTAGAGTCTCCTGTTGCCTCTAAAACCTGCTCCAATGGATCCAAAACATCAAAATCTACCAAGAATAACTCTTTATGAGCCAAAATTGGTAGAAAATTGCCTCATTATGGAAAAACCAAATTTTCTTAGTTTTTCTCCACTAATTATGGAAGTACGCAAGTTAACTCCAATAAATGTGGAGATTCCACCGAATCTGGCGGGTCCACCAAAAGTGCCGCTAAGTTAAGCCACATTTAATTAGAGATAAGCGTGAGTTTAAAGTGAATTTAATGTATCATTAGCACAAAGCGCATTTTTAGCACTAATTAGGGGTTATGGTGCTAACCCGGATTAGTGGCATGATTAACATTAATACTCATGGCTTAAAATTCATTTTAAAACTTTAAATCCTGCCAGATTTCTATCTTAGCTATTGGTCATAGCATGCGGACATGTGGGAGGGGGTTGGCCCCCTCCGGATCTCCAAATACAGCGCTGATAAACTTTAAATAAATGCGAGAACCCATATGGTTAAGGAACACAACGGAAGGTGAGGTGGTAAGGCGTTGGACTATGGTGCGGGTGGTCGTGGGTTTGACCCCGACCTCGACCATATAATTTTTTTAAATAAACTTCGACTTTGACCATAGTATTAAAACTTTGGTTTAAATATATGTTGACATATATATAATATGTTGCGCCATTTGACTATGGTTTCAAACCCTGGTATAAAACAGATATGTGTGCCCATTGATGTTCGATCTTGCATAAATTAACATGACAACCACCTTGCCATGGGGGGGCACGCGACAGTCTTCGATTGTCCCACATGGCCCTTCCCCATTGGCTTAAAATTCCACCATAGAAACATAATAATCCACCATATAATAATTCCAAACTTAGAAATAGGAGAAAAAATCAACTTCCCTAAGAATCATTGGTGAATCTGTTGATGACACTTGTCACAGTGTCACTGGCTTAAAACTGGAGAATATTCCCTAAAGATTCCTAAGGTGCTGACTGGACTTTCAAGTCATTAGTCTGTCACTGTTCTGCACAATTTTTGCCTATTTGGGAAAACAAACAACGGACCATAACTTACTCATATGAACTCTTATTTTGATGAAACAAGTTACGTTGGAGTCCTGGTGACGAGCTCTATCCGGTCGCTCTAGTTTGAAGCATTTCTAAGAACTTTCATTTTTTAGCTAAATATTGAGCCTCTGATCATTCCTCCCCACTAGAAGTCTTTTGGACCCCAAAAGATACTATCAATTGTCCAGCAAGTGTGGGTACAGCTCCCTCACCCTTTCACTCTCCATCCATTTGGCCTTTGAAGGATTTTGTCCCTTGAGTCCCACTCTAAGGTATTCGACATTCCCTCTTCTTGAAGTTCTGATTCTTCTATCAAGTATGAGATCTTGCTGAAGTTCCTCAAGATATTCTGGCGAGAAATCATCTATTGATGGCAACTAAAAATGCTCTCATTGATCATCAATAAAAGGAGGCTCAAACAATCTCAAATTCTCAACATTAACAATAGAATGTATTTGGATATAAGGAGGCAAATCTAGCTTAAATGCATTAGTACCAATCTTTTCCAGAATTTTAAATGGACCATAACAGATTGTCTTGAGATTTTTACCTTCCCCTTGCAATCTTTCTTTGTTGATATACAACCAAACTTCATCTCCAACCTATAATTTATGATCGACATGGTGTTTATCATGCTTTGCCTTGTAGCTGCTTTGACTCTTTTCAAGTTTCTTTTTCACTGTGTGATGTTCCAACTGAATTTTCTCAATGAAATTTCTTGCCTTATCTATGTCACTATGACCATCTATAACGACATCTTTCTCAAATATGAAGTCCAAAGGCGATCTTAGCAAGTACCCAAGACATGCCTCAAATGGCGATCTGTTTGTGGAAGAATGCTTTGCCCTGTTGTATGCATGTTGAATGTAATGCAACTGTTCAATTTATGATAACCAATCACATTTTAGGAGATGACATCAACCCCAATGGTTGAGGTGGCATTACTTGAGTTAAAGGTACTTACTTGTCACATTCTCAATGGTGAAAAAAAACTCATGGTTAACCATGGTAGTACTCTAAGTACTAAAGTACTCATAATAAATGTCATTTCACACTTTTTGAATAAAATATTATTATTGTCATTTCATATTTTTGGAAGAAACAATGCATATCCCTACACAATCTTCATGTCTTTACACACTTTTCAATAAATATTATATTTGTATATTTCCATATATTTATTTTTAAATTATATATTCATCTCATTTTATTTAATATTACGATTTCAAATTAATTATAAGTTAATATCTATACATATGCGTTATACATATGAAATATAAAGAAATAAAAATGGAACCTTGTAATTTTAGGATAAATCAAATCTATGAATAATATTATTATAATATTAATAGCAATACAAACATATTAAAATTAAACAAAAAATGTATATTAGTTTTGTATGATGAAAAAATGTATATTACTTTTGTATTTAAAAAAAATGTATATTAGGTTCAACATAGTTTCGGGCAAAAAAATTCTAAAATTTCAATGTATATAAATCTTATATTATACTTTTTTTTTAACAATGTCGGGTGTTAGTTTATATTCAAAAAAAGAAAAGGGAAAATTTCCTTGTTACATGCAAGAGTTTCTAAGGAGCAATAGAGAAGGTAGCTACAACAAAATGCTCCACCTTATTTGTGTCTACTGTTCAGAAAATGCTGAAATATAGATAATGATTAGATTCGAACAAACTGAGAAAGAAGAAGAGCAGACTTAAAAGCCATGTTAAGAGGAGAGGATGAGAGATCAGTTAATGCTTATTGGGAGCCCATTCGAAGCATCCGTGTTGTCTTCAGTGCCAGAATTTCTCACATTATTGGAGCTGGAGCTTGGGGCTGAGCGTTTATCAAGGATATATTTGAGGATTTGGACAGTTTCTTCCGCATTTGCGCACCTGTTGGAGAGCTCATTGAACTGTTTTTGAAGAGAGGTAACCATGTGCAGGAAAACTTTCACATCTGCTTGCTGATTTTCATCAAGGATTTTTTTGATGGGAGTGAATTTGTTCTAGCTCTGCCTGAAGATCAGTGCAGTGGAAGAAATCCTCGTTGCGAGCCATAATGCAAGGAAGTAGAGCTGGGATCGAAGGGTAAATGAAGGGAGAGAGAACGATGAAGGGGAGATGGAGGCACAGAGCAGGAGGCTAATTAAGGAAGGAGGATGCGAGGAGCAGGTGTTCAGCTGTGGAGAGATACATTGAAGCAAGGGAAGATGCGAGAGAGTGAGGAAATGAATGGAGGGTGAGGGGATAAATAACGCTGACTGATGGGAAGAGGGTAGCGTGGGAGCAAGACCGAGAAGATAGGTTCACGGGAGAGAGAAGGGAGGAAGTACGGGAGGGCCTGTGATATTCAGATAATTCAGAGAGGAGAATCCAAAAAGATATATATATTTTTTATGCTGAGACAAGATCATGGTAGAGGCATCATAGATAGGCCATCATTGCAGAAGATTTTCTTGGCTGTTCGAGAACATGCATTGTTTGCAAGAGTATCTACAATATTATTGTTACTTCGGAGGATACGGTGAAAAGATATGTCACGTATTTCGAAATGCTGCGACATCTGCTAACAATTTTCTGGAGGTCTATGTTGCTGACTGGTTGGTTTTGGATCATCATGTTGATGATGATAGAGGAATCCCTGAACACCATTGCATTGGATATGTTGTTTCTTTTAATTGCTAGAGGCCTTGAAGGAGGGCGTAAGCTTCTTCTTTGTTATTGGATAGGGAGCGAAGACCCCACTCAAAGGAAAGAAGAGTTCTGCCACTTTCATTTTTAATAATGCTTCCAGCACCAACAATTCCTGGGTTCGATTTAGATGCACCGTCGAAGAAGAGAGTGGGCCTTGAGAAGATATCCAACCATTCTATAAATTCCTTTTATTTTAGACGAACCTTCCATGTTTAATTTTTGTGTGGATGATTAGCTAGAGGCTTGAGGAAGCTAGAGCTGTCCAACAGATTTCCTAAGAAGTTCCTTTCTTCCACTTGAAGGTCACTAATATTGATTTTTCTGGTGTTTTTAGAGGCTATTGTTTCAAGAGTGAGGCTCCATGTTTTGCTGCAAACCTTCATATAGGAGGACTCTTTGTCGTTGAATATCTTTCTATTTCTAGTGAGCCAAATGTTCCATAAGAGCACATACGGAAGGGTGTCCCAGACCCTTCTAGCCAAATTGCTTTTATTTTTTCCCCATGGGTAATTTTTCCTCCAGTTTTTTATTAAATCAGAAATGGCAGAGTTGGGATCCCAGAGAAGCTGATGGGATGAAGAGAGGTCTGTCCAACATCGAGCAGCAAATGAACACATGACGAAGACGTGATGCGCAATCTCTTCTGTGCATTGACAGTTGGGGCACCAGGATGGCCCATTCACACCTCTTTTTTTGAGTTTTTCTGAGGTGAAGATTTTTCCTTTGATGAGAGTCCATATAAAGATCTTTATCTTTGGAATGGCTTCCGACTTCCAGACGAGCTTCCAAGTTGGTCAAGGAGGAGAGGGGAAGTTCTCATGGCTGAGTTGACAATACACAACTTTGATGGTGTAAGAAGAGCCTGTGGGATCCCAACAAAAGCTATCCATATTTTCTTTTCGTAAGGGTGCAATGCCATGTAGCAGAATTTGGAGATTGGATAGATATGCTTTCAAATAAGAAGGAAAAAGGGGAAAGAGCCATCCAATCCAATTTTGATTTTGGTCATCCCACTTAGAAAATTGAATTAAAATATTTGGATCAAGATTCTCAAAGTGAGAGAGGATGTGTTGATTGTTAGGCCTGCCCACGAGTGGATTTTTCCCCATAATTCTGTCTTTCCCAAAATTGATGCTACCGCCCCCAAATGGGACTTTGGAGAGATTGTCTATTAAAAAAGGAATGGATTTCTTATAGAGGGCCCAGATTTTGGAGTAGGGTCTGTTTGGGATGTCTTGATCAAGGAGATGCTGACAGGGAGAGTTAATATATTTGGCTTCCATAACTCTTTTCCACTAGGCTTGTTGTCCGCTGATTAACCTCCACATGATATTCCCACCAAAGGCATTGTTCAGAAGTTTGGGTGAGCGAATACCAAGCCCTCCATGTTCATAGTCTTGAGTGACCTGCCTCCACTTAACAAGGTTATATTTTTTCTTCTCGTTTTTTCCACCCTGCTAGAGAAAGTACCTTACGATTGCTTCAAATTTGTGATGAATGCTGGCAGGGGCTTGAAGGAGAGTGAAATGGTATAGGGGTAGAGATGAGAGGCTAGATTTGAGTAAGACTACTCGCCCTGCAAGGTTTAGCCAAAAGGAACCCCACTACTGTACTTTTCTCTTCATTTTGTCTATAGTGATGTTCTAGACTTCAGACATTAAAGTGACAGCGCTGACATTCATGCCTAAATAATTGAAGTGATCCCAGTTCAGTTTGTAGGAAACTCCAAATATTTGTGCAATGCTGTGAATGGTTTGGCTAGTTGCATTCCAACAATAGATGCAACTTTTATGCAGACTGATCAACCCTCCAGAGTAAAGCATAAATTTTTCAAGGAGAGAATTGAACCTGTGAGCGATTATGTTGGTTGCACCACCCATCAAGAGAGCGTCATGTGCAAATTGCGAATGATTCATATTTTTGACACCATTTCCAAATTTAATTCCAGTGATGAGGCCTACTCTTCGCATATGATCCAAGGCCCTGCTGAAGGATTCGGCCATGAGAATAAAGAGGAAGGGAGAGAGAGGGAAACCCTATCTAAGGCCGCCGGAAGACTGAAATAAGGATGTTGGCTTACCATTAATGAGGGGGTAGATCCATGGGTTTGAGATGAAAGATTTGATAAGGGCAATGAAATCTAAGTCAAAGCCCATTTTCTGAAGGACTGAAAGGAGAAAGGAGTGTCTGACCCTGTCAAAAGCATTGGCTAAGTTGAGTTTGAGAATGAAACCTTTCTCTTTGCGAGTCATACTTGAGTGGATAGCTTCTTGTACAAGGAGGATAGAGTCAGAAATTTGACTTTGAGAAATGAAGCCTCCTTGATTTTCTAAGATGAGGATGGGGAGAAAATGCTTGAGGCGCATGGAAAGGATTTTGGTAATAATATTGTAAGAGGAGTTGCAGAGGGAGATTGGTTTGAACCTAGAGAAGGAGGAGGGGTGGTTTTCTTTGGGGACAAGGGTGAGGAAGGTTGAGTTGGTGAAGTCCCCAATTTTCTTCTTTCTTTGAGTCCACTGAATTATTTTGGTCAAATCCTTTTTTATTAATTCGTAATATGTCCTGTAGAAACTGAAGGAGAAGCCATCTGGACCTAGAGCCTTGTCAGGGTGTAAGGACCAAATGACGCACTGAATTTATGCCTCTTATATATCTTTATTTAAAGTTTTGTTAATCTCCTCTGTGATCATATTTGGAAGATATATTAAGAGATATGAGTAGTCTTTTGGCTCTTTTGTTTCAGTGAGCATATCTCTATAGTGAATGGTGGCAGCATTTTTAATTTGATCTTGATCTATCTGGATTTTTCTTTCAATGTCAATGATGGAGGTTATGTTGTTTTTAGTATCGTGGACAATAGTTTGTTTGTGGAAGAAAGAGGTGTTATTGTCACCTACCTGAAGCCACAAAATTTTGGATTTTATTCTCCACTTCTCCTCTTCTTTTCTATTTATTCTGTATAATTTCCAATATAGGCCTTTTTCATGATTGGAGTTGTCTTGATTTTCCCCTTGGGAATCAATGTTGTTATGGACAACGTCCAACTTTTCTTTGATTTAAATTTTGATCTTGTTTGGTTCCTTATATTGTTGTTTGGCCCAATCCTTTAAGGCCATTTTGGTATTCTTAAGTTTGGTTTCCCGAATGAATGAAGGAGATCCTTCAATGTGTTGAAGCCAGATATTACGAACTAGCTGCCTTGCTTTCAAAATATCATTCCATAGAGGGCTATATTTGAAGGGAAGGGGGCCGAGGGAGTGATGTTCACCAAGGGAGAGGGTGATGGGATAAAGATCAGAAGATGAGGAGGAGAGGATGTTGGAAGAGGCGACGGAGAAAAAAGAAAGGAGAGGGACAACCAACAGAATTTTTTCCAGACACTCCATGATATTTCCTTTTCCTATCCCGCAATTTCTCCAAGTATATCTACGATTTTTTGGGGAATATAAACCAGATCGTGGTCATGAATGATGGTTTCTAGCTGATTTCTAGAGGGATATGGGTTTAAAAAACCACTCCTTTTTTCATTTGCGTGAAGGATTAAATTGAAGTCACCTCCCATGATAATGTTGTTGTTGTCTTCATTATCTATGTCTTATTTAAGAGTGCCCCAGCAAATCTCTTTATCCCTATAATGGTTGGGTCCATAGATATTGTAAATGATGATCTCAATGCTCTCTTTAATGTTCTGTAGCACCACTTTGATCTAGTTCCACATTTTTGTTGAGCTTTTTTTCTTCCAAATGCTTTAATTCCAAATAATGGCGAGTCCACCTGAGGCACCCCTAGATTCAGATTGGGTGCCCACATGATTCTTCATTCTTTTTATTATTGTTTCCATGTCATGATCTCCTTGCTTAGTTTCCCACAGTAGAATAATATCCGGCTTTTCCTGACTTATTAGGTCTCTTAGGGAAGATATTTTTGAGGAGTGCCCTAAACCCCTGCAGTTCCATGAGAGGGCTTTCATCATTTCAGGAAAGCAGAGCGAGAACCTGTCTTCCCTCCTTAATCCTTTTGTCCTAAGTCTTTACTATTTTTCCCTAAGATATAGGTTTCAATAAGGTTCTGAGTTCCAAGGGCTATATCCTTTTGAGCAGTTTCATCTCTATGTTGCTTTGATGACTTCCTTCCAGGGCCAGTTTTCTTAAGATTTTCCAAATTTACTCCATGTTAGTTCACTGAATTCCTAGTGATTTGGGTTAAGGAGGGGTCTGAGGAGGAGGAGGGAGGTTCAAGGTTGATAGGGGAGGGGAGGCAGGCTGACAGGGGATAGAGAGAAGAGGAGGGTCATATTTAGACGAGGCAAGGGAGGAGAAGGGATTGGAGGAGGCTAGAGAGGCATTGGAAGGAGGGACAGGGGGATCAATGAGCTGATGGGAGGATTCATGGGGCTGTGAAGAGGAAGAGGTGGGGAGGGAAGGGCTAGTTTTTTTTGGGGGGGGGGGGCGCAAATATGGTGGTGCTTCTAGGGTTGGAAGAGGTCTTATTGTTTTTGAAAGTTTCCCATTGCGTGTCTGTCTCCAGACTTTCAATATCAATAAATTTAGAACATCTGTTAGCAAAGTGGCCATATTCGTGACATACCTTGCATTTAAATGGGATTTGCTCGTAGTAAAGTTGCTGGATGTGTGTCCATTCGTCAAATTTTAGCTTGATCGCCTCAGGGAGGCCTTTACCCAGATCCACCTCGACACAGATCCTGGCACAAGCTTGCATGTTGTCTTTTGGTTTGCTCTAATTTATGAAATTGCCTACAGTGTTTCCAATAGCTCGAACAGAGTCATCCCCCCAGCAGTGCAAAGGAAGGTGAGGAAGGCGCACCCACACTGGGATGATGCTTGGCACATTGAGTTCAGGGTCAAAGTTCGACATCCATTTGTTGAAATACAGACCTCTGGTGTCCATGAAGTAAGGACCGTTCCTTGTCCTCTTTTGTTTCAAAGTGAAAAGTGAAGTAGCCTCTGCCGCAAAAACAAATAGAGATTTTGTCATTGATTTTTTCTGACCAGTTACGCTCAACCCATTTCTGAATAGTCTTCAGGGAGGTCCATAACCTAGTAAATTGTCCTATGAGACCCTTCTCGACTAGAAGGATGGAAATCATGTGCGGAATAGTTAGAGGAAGGGCGACCTCCTGAATGCCATCGAGCTTCTTAACAAATTTTGAGATCGCCGGCCTGGGGCGAGGAGGAGCTAAGAAATTGATCAGAGCCGAGAATGCTTGGGCCTGATCCAGAGGGGAGCCACCTCCAGGGAGGACTCTGGAGGGGCCATGCACGCAGAAAGCAGTAGGAAGGCAGGCAGCGAGGGCGGCCACGGCTACAGAGTGCGGGCAAGCAGCAACGAAAAAAGAAAAACTTATAAATATTATATTATACTTATAAATATAAATTAAATCTATTTAAATAATTTTCTTATTTGATTTTAAATACTCATTATGAATATATTAATATTATTTATTATTATTTATAACATTAAGAAAAATAATCTAAATGTTATAGAATCTATATTATATTTATTTTTTATATCATATATTATTTCTTCTTATGTTATAAATCAAATCAAATCAATATGTAATATAAAATTAATACATAAAATAATATATTACATTTGTTATATTATATTATTTTATTTTTATATAGTATATTAATTACATGTTATTATATAACTTAAATAATATAAATTTTAATTAATAGTATATTATACAATTAAGAATTTATGAATTTATATTTATAATTTATTTTAAGTTATTTAAGTACAAAGGACAAATGCATTAGTTGTTCAATGGTAATGAATTTTTCTTGAAAAACTTCTTATTTATAGTCATATCAATACAATTATTTTTATTATTTTTATTTTGGTACAACTTTTCAATTGAATTTAACCATGGTTACATGGACTGTGGTGCAAAAAGTGAATTGCAAATTCATAAATATTATTTATTGGTTTAACAATTATTTTATTATTTCCTTAGGAGGCCCATTTTAGACCTCAAAATTCCCCTAATGTCCCACAACTTGGGATGCTTGCTGCAATAACCTCTAAGAAGATGAATAATTGTCTTGTTTACCACCTCGGTTTGCCCATATTTTTGCAGTTGAAATGCTGTACTCTTTTTTAACTTTGTGTCCATCATGTCCCATAATTTTGAGCAAAAGTTCCCAACAAACCGGGAATCTCGATCACTTACAATAGAAGTAGGAAGAAAAAAATGAACCCATACATTTTGAAAGAAAATATTAGTGGTTTGTTTAGCTGTAATCATTTTCTTACATGGCATCAAAAGATAGATTTTGCTGAACCTATCTACCACAACATACAAGTAATCATGACCTTTCCTTGACATAGGAAGACCACCTACAAAATCCATTGAGATACTCTCCCAAGGATGCGAAGGAACCAGAAGTGGAGTGTACAATCCAAGTTTCCTATTACTAGACTTACTTATTCCACATAAAGAACATCCTCTAATAAAATGAGATACACTATCAATCATGTGTGGCCAATAACAATACCTTTGGAGATTCGCTACTGTATTGCCTACACCGAAATGTCTAGCAATCAATGATGTGTGTGCCTCCCTTATGATACTGTTTCTTTCTCCCTGTGGTATACATAACTTGCCCAAGTGATATAACAAACTATTATGCACATGATAATCTAACTCTTCATTTTGGTTTCCTTGACTCAAGCTTTCATATGCATCTTGAAAATCATTATCAAATGTATATTGTTCAATGTAACTTTCATGCATAATTGAATCGTGCGTGAGTATAATAGATGAATCTATAATAGGCCTAGAGAGCATATCAACTACCTTATTGTAAATTCCCTTTTTGTACATGATAACCAAATGAAATTTTTGTAGAAATCCCATCCATATGAAATGTCTTGATTGCTGCAAATTTGACTGTGATTGTAAGTATTGCAATGGCTGATGGTTGGTATGTATAATGGTCTCTTTCCCCATCAAATAGTGCTTCCATTTCTTTACACTTTGTACCAATGCATATAACTCTTTGTCATAGGCGAGATAATTAGTCACAGCTCCATTACAAATTTCAGAATGAAACGAAATAGGTTTACCATGTTGCATGAGAACTACTCCCATAACATAATCACTTGCATTTGTTTGGATCTCAAATGGATGTCTAAGATCCGAAAGAGCCAATATCGGTGCAGAACTTATCTTTTGATTTAAAGAATCAAATGATTTTTGCTGCATATCTCCCCAATGGAAGACTTTCTTAACTCTTGTCAATGCATGTAATAGAGCTGCAATGGAAGAACAATTAGCAATGAATTTCCTCCAATACTGTGCTGCCCCAAGAAAGCTTCTTACGTCTGTAATTGTATTGGGCTTGGGCCAATTCAAAATGACCTCTACTTTGGAAGGGTCTATCTTCAACTCACCTCCTCCAAAAATGTGTCCCAAATACACTAAAGAAGTCTTTCCAAACTCGCACTTTTACATCTTTAAAAATAATTTCTCTTTTTTCAAAACATAAAGTACCTTGTTCACATGCATGACATGTTCTTCTCTTGATTTGTTGAATATAATTATGTCATCTAAGTAAAAAATTGTGAATTCATCTAGAAATGGTCTAAGTACATCATTCATGACCCTCATGAAAGTAGCTGGAGAATTTGTTAGACCAAATGGCACAATTAACCACTCAAACAATCCTTGTCTAGTTTTGAAAGCAGTTTTCCAAATGTCCTCTTCAGCGATTCTAACTTGATGAGAACCACTTCACAAGTCTAACTTAGTGAAATATCTAGCATACTTTAACTGATCTAGAAAATCGTCAATGCATGGTAGTGGGTAGCGATTCTTTACTATGACTTTATTCAGTTCATGAAAATCTATGCACATGCGCCAAGTCCCGTCCTTATTTGGTACCACAACAATTGGTGAACCACATGGTGAAGTAGATGGGCATATGATACCTTTGTTCAGAAATTCTTGTATTTTCTTCTTGATTTCCAAACTCTCCATAATTGACATGCGATACATACCAATGTTTGGAAGTGGAACATCCTACTACAACTAAATCTCATATTGAATTCCCCTCTTGGGAGGTAACCCATTTGGTTCTTGAAACATCTCATCATGCTCACTTACCACATCAAACAAATCATATTTTAATTTTTCATCACATCCTTCAAAATATTCACAGTCAACATCATCCTTTTTCTTGATCATGAGAAGCACACAATTTTTACTTGCATTAACTAGCCTCTTCATTTGCCCTGCATTAACTAAAGAAATATTCAATTTCTTGCGATGAGCTCTCACAATATACTCCACCCCATCCTTAAGAAAATGATATTTGTTCTCATGGTGATAAAACACCATTTTCATGTCATACAAATATGGACTTCCCAAGATAATCCCAAAAATTTCAAGTGGAACCACATCTAACTCGACTTCATCAACAAAGTTTGCAGTAATAGAAAATTGAAATATGCATTTCCTTGTAACTTCTAAATTGGCATTCTTAACTAACCAACCCAAAAGGTATGGTTTATGATGTGGTACGGTTTCAAGGTTAAGATTTTTTACCAATTATTCTGAAATCAAGTTTTCTTGTGACCCACTATCAAACAATGCATCAATTTTTGTATGATTTGAATCACTCTAACATGGAACAATTCTATCCTTATGTATTCGTTTGGAGTATTTTTGTGATTATTTGAGGAGCTAGTACTTGCTATGGCTTCCTTTCCGTTGTTAACCATGGCTACAATCTTGGTCTCATGTCCTGAATGGGATCCAAGATCTTGTTGTGTGGTGGTAGTCATCTTTTGTTTCCCTTTGTTATTTGTTTTCTTTGGCCTTAGTTCGGGATGTAGTTTCCAATAGTGGGCTTCATCATGCCCCTCTTTGGAATTTTTTTTTCATGTAGTTTTATCCCCTTCTTTCTTGATTCTTGCATTCTTCTTTTCCTTCTCTTTTCCCTTACCCTTGAATGGGTTCTTCTTACTACCCTCTTCCTGAATTTTTCTTTCCCCTTGCTTCAAGATGCGTGGCTTGCACACATACTTCATCTAAGTTGTTTGGGTTAAACATAAGGATAGTATGTTTCAAGTAGGAATGTAAACCCCCAATGTATTTCAAGAGCGTGTCTTGTGAATTCAAGTTTACTCCTAACAACAAAGCCCTCTTTCTAAACTCCTAGGTGTACTCTTGAACAAATTCGCCTTTGATTTGCCTAAAGTTTTGCCAACTCATTATTGCTTTTTACATATGGGCTAATGCATAAAAATGTATTTTAATGGAAGAAATGAATTCAACCCAAGAAATGGATATCTTACCATGAATTCACATTTCCTCTTGAGTCTTTGCTTTCCACCAAACTAGTGCTGCTCCTTCTAGCCTTAACAAAGCCAACTGGATCTTTATGTTGTCCTCTTGTAGATTCTTAATTATGCAGTATACTTCCAATTGATGGATCCAATTGTCTAACTTCTCTGCACTTAACTCATCATAGTACATGGGAAGTTCAAACTTGATGTCCAACTTGAGTAATGGAGTTTTTCCTTTTGGGATTTTTGAATGAGTGTGGGTGGTTCTTGTGGTGGAAGTGGAAGATGAAGATGGGAATGAAGATGATGAGGATGAGGATGGTGGAGATGGAGGTGGCTTTCCTCCACTATCTTTTGAACTCTTATCTTCATCCTTATTACCATCTGAAAATCCTTCTCCATGTCGAGGCTTAAAACCTTCTCCTGCTTTTTCTGCAGTGAATGCATCAAACATGATTTTGACCATTCTTTGTATGTATTTGAAGTCTCTCTTGAAATCCTCTTCTTCTGAATGTCCATGAGTCTCTCCAACTCCTGACATAATGGCTAAGGATTCAAGCTCAACCTCTAATGCTTGTACATCTTCAATCACTTTTGCTTCTTGTGCAATTTGTACCTCTTCAATCTCAACTGCTGGAGATGGAACTTGAGGTGCTTCAAGTGTAGTTTTGAATGGAACTATGGGTGAAGATGATGCTTTCTTAGATATATTTCTCCTTGTCCTAATCTCAGGACTAACAACCAATAGCTTCCCTTCTCCTCTCTGCAACTTCAACCTTGTAAGCATCACAAAATTGCAGCTATTAAAAACATTCTTGCACAATCTCAAGAAAAGCAAGAAAATAACCTTTAGTAACCTTGTGCTTTGATACCAAATTGATATGAAATTTATTGTTAGTTAATGGTGTGCTAATATCAATTTCAGAATTAACATGAAAGTTCTTTGGTTTGCTTATCATACAACGGTTTATGCATGTGCTTATGATGACAATTCATTAAATTTGATGATGTTAAGTGTATTTCATGAACTTAAAATCATGGAAACTCAATGCCGAACAACAACATAATAAAACAAAAAAATGACTAATAACAAAGACAAATACACAAGTTTTTGATGAAGGAGTTCACCCCTCCTGGGCTACATCTCCTTGATCCAGCTTCATAGTGTGGGCCTTTGTATTAGATTCAATTGTGAAAAAGTGTTATTTACAGTCTCCTGTTGCCTCTGAAACCTACTCCAATGGTACAAAAACATCAAAATCTACCAAGAATGTCCCTTCCTGAGCCAAAATTGGTCAAAAATTGCCCCAGTTATGGCAAAACCAAATTTTCCTAGTTTTTCTCCACTAATTCTGGAAGTCCGCAAGTTAAAACCACTAAATGTGGAGATTCCACCGAATGTAGAGGGTCTGCCAAAAGTTCCGCTAAGATAAGCCACACTTAATTAGAGATAAGCACTAGTTTAAGTGAAGTTAATGTATCATTCGCGCAAAGCGTGTTTTTAGCACTAATCGTGGGTTATGGTGCTAACCCGGATTAGTGGCATGATTAACGTTAATAATCATGGCTTAAACTTCGTTTTAAAAATTTAACTCCCACTATATTTCCATCTTAGTCGTTGGTCATAGCATGAAAACATGTGGGAGGGGGATGGCCCCCTCCAGACCCCCAACTCTGGCACCGATAAACTTTAAATAAATGCAAGAACCCATATGGTTAAGGAACATGACGGAAGGTGAGGTGGTAAGGTGTTGGACTATGGTGTGAGTGGTCGTGGGTTCAACCCCGACCTCGACCATATAATTTTTTTTATTAAACTTTGACACCGACCATAGAATTAAAACTTTGGTTTAAATATATGTTGACATATATATAATATGTTGCGCCATTTGACTATGGTTTCGAACCTTGGTATAAAACAGATATGTGCGCCCATTGATGTTCGACCTTGCATAAATTAGCATGCCAACCACCTTGCCATGGGGGTGGGGGCACGTGGAAACCTCCAGCTATGCCACATGGCCCTTCCCCATTGGCTTAAAATTCCACCATAGAAACATAATAATCCACCATAGAATAATTCCAAACTTAGTAATAGGAGAAAAATTCAAATTCCCCAAGCAACATTAGCGAATCTAGTGATGGCACTTGTCACAGTGTCACTGGATGAAATTTGGAGAATATTCCCTGAATATTCCTCAGGTGCTGATTGGACTGCCAAGTCACCATTTTGTCATTGTTCTGCACAATTTTTACCTGTTTGGGAAAATGAACAACAGACCATAACTTACTCATACAAACTCGAATTTTGATGAAACGAGTTGCATTGGAATCTCAGTGATGAGCTTTATCCGGTCGCTCTGGTTTGAAGCATTTCCAAGCACTTTCATTTTTTAGCTAAATACTAAGCCTTTGATAAAAAACAAAGCCTGCTACAGGAAAAACATAGCATGCTATGAGAACCTTAGAATATTCTACAAGAATAGAAGGATGGGAAGCAAGAAGAGTAGAGGGAAAATATTGAAGGGCAGAGTGAAAAAATGGAAGGAAAAAATATGCAGGAGGCAATACAAGCTAAACACCAACTCCAAAAGGTAGTGGCCTCCTCACAAACAGTTGGAAAACAAATCATAGTATTTCAGGAACCTACCCCACAACCTAATTTTGGATCCTATTATAAGTTCATTGAGGGAGGAAGGTTGATCCCTGAGAAATTCAAAATCCCCCTCCTATATGAGTTGGAAAGAGAAAGAGGACCCACCCACAGGTGGATGAAAATAACCAAATCAAAGGAATTTTTGGATGTGGGGTTGATGGAAGAAAGGGTATTGGAAATGAGAAAAGAGCTGACTGATCCAAGGCTCAGAGAAGTTATGGTGAAATAGAAACTACAAGCAGCACAAGAAGAAAACATGAGGCTGCAGGGGCAACTACAGGAAAAGGACAACCAAATTTCCACCATGGCCAACCTTTGCAAAGAGGCCATGTAATATAGACCACCTTCAAAATCCTATGCATTCTACCTAAAAGAGTAATGGGTACTGTTAGCCACCTATAAATTTTTGACATAACAAACAGGTGGCTAAAAATGTTTCTGAGCCTTCAAGAGAAACATTTCCCTTGAAAATATTTCATCCTTGAAGCCTCTATGTGTCTTCTGTCCCTTCAAGAAATCTTCATTGTTGTTTCCATTTGATAAGCCTCACTGTTGGTGAAAGAAAATGCTCAAAAAGGCCTCCATCTGCCCTATTTCATCCTCAAAAAACCTCCATTTTTTATCACTCTTTCCCCTTTTGAAATCCCACAAAAATCCCCCCTTAACCCTCCATATTGTCCTAAAACCCTTTTTAAACCTCATAATACCCTTGGTCTGGTTTAAAAATCCCCTTTGTTGCCTACCAGAACCCCCCTTTTAGCCTTAAAAACTCTATTTTTTGCCTAAAACCCTCTATTTTACACTATAACAGAGTCTAGCTCCCGAGGGCTTATACTCTGTGTTTGGTCAATTTAGTGTGTCCTAAATTGCTACATTAATTTGTCAATTCGAGATTCGTAAGCTGACGAAGTGTGGCGCACTATATGTGCAAGATAACCTATCTCTTACTTTTTGTCGTTTTTGGTTTTTTTATTTATTTATCTTGGGGTTTTATCTTGGTTGGTTTCCTAATGTGAGATGGAAATTCTAAAAGACAAGTATGGATATAAATTTTCAAGGCAATGATGTCCTTTATAATGATTTCCCAAACTTCAAACTTCAACAGGGTTTTAAAACATGTAATGACAAAATTAATTCTTAAAAGAAAATGAAAATGTGCCACTATACTAGTCAAACAAACAGTGAACCATTGATCATGAAACCCATTACCCTTGCTGCTGTCTAAATACAAAAGAAATTGTGCTCAAAGAAATCCAAAAATTGCAAGCAAAGTAAAGCTAAAATCAAATTACATCAATTCATATTCTGACCCCTCACCATTAGTCTCGCTATGGCTTTCGGAGGTAATCATAAACAAGTTGAGCAATCTGATATCTAATTTGCAGAAAAATAAACTAATATCAAATTACACACTCATACTTCAATCCCTCACCATTAGTCTCGCTATGGCTTTCAGAGGTAACTGATAATGACATGAGCAATTTAATATATAATCTAACTATTAAAGCAAATATACAGAACTGAAATAAATAAAACAGTGCTGGAATTAAAAACTAAGAAAAATAAATCAGCAGAAGGACAAGACTGATTTCATGTCATTAATCATTGTAAAACTATGTGCAAATTCCCGAGCTGCCTACTGTAATCTGAAACAAAGACACTGATCAGTTAACAACATTATAAAGCATGAAAAATTATGGACAGAAATAAAACGTTAATACCATAAGAGATGTAATATATACACATGAATAATTATGGCATAATGGATGTAAGGAAATAAAGCATGAAACTATATAGTAATAAACAAAACCTCGGCGTGTGCAGGGGCCCTCTGCACAATCCTCGGGCAACAACTATCAACCAAAAATTATGCTTATGAACAGAGTCTTCTCATGTATTCAAAATGCAGTCATAACAAGGAAATAATGTCACAACACAGTGGGCTTTCTTTTCAGCAAAATTACATTACAGAAGCTAGCTACTATGCGTATGAGAACGCATTATTTATAACAGAGGATGACATAACTAATTTCCTACAATCTACGCTGATAAAAGACACGTGAACAACCACGTCCAGAAATCTAGCATTATGGTTGCCGTGAAGATTAAATCTATGGAGGGTGGTAGTTGAATTAGGCTTATGGAGCAGTTCACAGGTGTTGATACGTCCCCTGAGATTTAGGAATGACCACGCAAGTCTTCACGTGGTGAAAAACAGAGTTCTGTCACCATAGGACTCTTAGGTTGACCACCGCTTGACTACCTTTGACCACAACCTTCTTTGATGAATTCGACTGAGCTAGTAGGACTCGGTCCATGTCCATGTCATTTCCAACTTGCCCATGTAGCTTGATTTTCCTGAAGACACCTGCAATATAGAATTTAACAAAATGGCTGCGGAAAGTTGAAGCAGCTGCGGAAAGTGACAAGATTCCGCAGCTCAATGAGAAAAAATCTAATTCAAACAGCAGACACAAAACATAGTTAAAAACCACTTTAAATGCTCTTTTATGATTAATATGCATTGATGTTGATGACTTAGGAGGTCCAGGTAAATGGAAAAAGTCTAGAAAGGTGTATAGGAAAGATGCAAGTTTGGGACTCAACATACCCCCACTGTGAAGGTGTTGCATGTCCCCTATGCAACCAAAATTTTGATCATCCTCCTTCAATTCATATGCTCTTATACCTCTGCCAGTACATCCAGTCTTCTTCTCCTCTTTCTTGGTGCTGCTAACATCCTGGGCTTCTTCATCAAGCATCTGTATTTGAGATTAATCAGTGCTCTACTTATCTTTTTGCATTTCTCCTTCAATTTCCTATTCTTTTTGTGCCACAGTCCCAGATGTAACATAGTGTTGTCATGAATGATCTTTTCCAATTTTCTTTGCTCCTTTAATGCTTCATTTTCATTTTTAATATGTCTATTTAAAACCTCCAACTCAAAGACTTCTTGTTTCAACGATTGGACTAGGGCTTCTTGTGCTATGTGAGGCTGAGTGGATGAAGTGCTGGGACCCGTGGCTGTTCTTTCTAAGGATTCTATGTAATCATACACCTCTTGTTGTTTTGGATCTATCTCGGGTGTCGTTTTCCTTGGGCTGTCCCCAAAATGCTGTGGAGGAGAATTGACTTCAAAATCTAGCCGAAAATGACTCACGTCAACATCTTGAGGACTAGTTTCAACGTTTGGCTGAGAATGAGATGGACTATGGCCAACTGGAGTTTGTTCAGATGTTTCTTCTTCCAAATCAATAAAATGGGGTCCTTTTGTTTGTGCTTTCCTCCACTTTCATTTAAGCCTGTTGCTTATTCTTACATGCTGTGGACTACTGTCTTTTTCCTCCTGTTTTTCTTTTCCTTTCTTTTTGGCCATAGCTGACTGTTCCTGAAGGTGAACTAGTCTCTCAGATAATACTTGATGGTCTTCTTCTGAGGAAGGAGTTTGATGCACAGCCTCAATGCTTCTTTTCTCTTTTGATTTTGTTGGCTTTTTACCCTCAGTCTTTTCCTTCCTCCTTTTAGACAATCTTTCTTCTCTACTAGTTCTTTCAACTGTGTTAGTAGGAGTGCTTTGAGTTTTATCATCTGTTTTCTTTCTTCTACTTCTTTTTGATGTACTGACTTCGGGGGTTTCTTGGGGTTCTTCAAAGAAATTTCTAATTAAAAACTGCTCCCAGGTGTCCTTTTTCTCTTTTAATTGTTTTTCTATCAAGATTTTTACGAGACCATGGTGATACAAATGTGGTTCTACGTCCCCCAAATGCTTTTGGACGGTTACAGACATCTTTTTCAAACTGTTTAGTAAAAAGTATGGCAGATTGAGGGACTAGTTGTCTAGGAAATTCATCAACAGTCGGGTATGATACATGTACATTGATCCAAAACGTCCCTCACAGGTGATAAACTTTTGAATAACCAACAGTAAACTGGCCCATTCTTCTTTTAAAGCATGGATAGGAATTCCCTTTTTAAAAATGGTGACATCCATACCTGGGTTACGTAGGATCACTCTCCAGGCTTCCTCGCCAATGCTCTTGTTCTTGAACCAGCGTTCACCTTCTTGAGGGAGTTCTGTAGCTACTGCTATGGATGCCTCAGTCACTGTAAATTTGAGGTCCCCAATTTCTACCTCCAGACCGTTGAAAGACCTCGCAAAAGTTTTTGTTACCTCCTTATTGTAGCCTTTAAACTTTTGAATAAACCGAAGCCATTTTGCCTTTTTCAATATGTCTTTGACTTGTGGGTATCCTTCCATAAATTTGGGTCCCTCTGGTTCTGTCCTCAACAACTGACCCATCCTTCCTTCTGTTCTTTAAAACACGTCTGCGTGAGGAGGGTTTAGCGGAGGTAAGACGGCTGAATTAGCGGAAATGAACAGGGTTTATGAAGGAGACCAGTGACTGTAAGCGGATATCAGAGAATAGGTACACGGAATGAAGCAGAATAGAGAACAAAATGGGGTGAAGGCTTATGTGAGCACGGTGGAAATGCAACCGTGAGGTCAATAGAACAGTAGGGAGAGTAAGGTGCATCCGGCAATATTTAAAATTGGGTGGCTGCAGAGTAGACGCAAGCACGTTTATGAAATGGCTACGGATTTTATGCGGCTGAGAGAAGCCGTAGTCAAATCAACCACATTCCATAATTACAGGTGGATTATCAAAGTATAGCTGAACACGAGTGAGGACCGGAGGCTTGATTATGAGGCCATTTAAAAATGAATGCAAGGATTGTGGGGGAATCGTATAGAGATCATGGAACGGTTATGGAATTATCAACGCAATCATTGCATATAATGGAGCTATGGTTTATAACTATGTAAAAATGTGCTTGAATGCCATTTGAAATAAATTTCTACTCATACCTTGGAATTCGTGCCATTTTTCATTATTCTTCAATCAGTTGCTCCTCATTGATGCTTTTGAATGCCTCATGTCTTCATAATATGTCCTCATACCTGCATTTTATTTCATGATTGTTGAACTAACATCTGACTGTAAATTTTTGAAAAACAGAGTGGTAGCTGTAGAAACTGCTTCTGGCTGCGGAAACTAGTGTCAGCTGCGGAAACTGACACAGCAATTATTTGGGTGAATGGAAATAGATAGATGATAATTGACTGAATGAAAATGGTCATGAAAGAAAATTTTTATTGGTGAAATGAAATGAAATAGATGAAATGGAGTGAAATGAAATGAAATGGAGTGGAATGAAATGGAGTGGGTTGTCATAAAACTTGTGAAATGAGAGAGAGAATTTTTTTTTTTGGAAAATATAGGGTGTCAAGTGTTCCTGATTTTCACCCTACATTTTCTATATAAGACTGCCAATCAGTGATTGGTTTTCAGGCTTATACAATTATTATTATTATTATTATTATTTTTTTAAACTAAAAAGAACAAAGGCTAGGCTGGTGGAGAAGAAGGATTCTTCTTCACCAGCCTCATTGCAGAATTATCTTGAAGCATTTTGACAAATTCCTCTTTTGAGAGTGGCTTATGATAGATCTTTAATTTGTGGCCATTCACAATAAGAGGAGTTTGAGATTCATCAATGGTCTTGATTCTTACCGCTCCATTGCTAAAGATCTTGTCAATCTCATATGGCCCAAGCCAATGAGTCTGAAATTTTCCTTTAAAATATTTAAACTTGGAATCAAATAGCAATGCCCAATCTCCTTCTTGAAACTTCTTCTCTTTGATGTATTTTTCATGCCATTTAGCTCTTTGATATTGAACTAGATCAGTTCTTAGAATTGCCTCTTGTATGATCTCATCTAGCTCATTCAACTGCTCCATTCTATGCTTTTGGGCTTCTGATAAGTCCATCCCCAACTGAACTGCTATCTTGAAGGTCTTGACTTGGAACTCAATGGGGAGCAAGACTTATTTCCCATAAAAAAGTTCATAGGGAGAATGTCCTGTTGTATTTCTCCATGTAGTTCTGTAGGCCCACAAGGCTTCAGGAAGCCTTTCTGCCCAATCTCTTCTGTGTAGATGAACAGTTTTGGTGATGATACTTTCGAGAACTTTGTTTGTAGACTCCACTTGACCATTTTCTTGCGGATGGTAAGGAGTATATCTTCTGTGCTTGATTTTGTATTCTTCCATCGGCTTCTCCACCAGGTTGGATGTGAATTGGCTTCCCTGATCTGTCACAATTTCTCTTGGAACACCAAAGCGAGTAAAAATATCCTCATAAAGAAAATTAACAACTGAATTTTCAGTAGCAGACACTAATGCTTTGGCTTCCACCCATTTAGTAACATAATCAGTACAAACCAATATATACTTCTTTTTCTTATATGGTGGATTAATAGGTCCAATGAAATCTAAAGCCCATTTTTCAAAGGGTTCAATGAGTACCTGTGTTTGTAATGGCATTTCATTTGAAAGGGTAGGTTTCCCTACTCTTTGGCAGCTGTCACACCTTTTGACATATTGTTTTGCATCTTTGAAGAGGAAAGGCCAATAATATCCTAAAGAGAGGATTTTATTAGACTGTCCTTTTGTCAAAGAAAGTGTCCGCCACATGGTTCATCATGACATGCCTTGAGGATATCGTGAATTTCATCCTCCCCTAACACATCTTCCGATCACAAGATCCGGCTCCCGTTTTAAACAATTCGTTAGAAATCCATGAATATTTTTGAACTCTCTCGAATAATCTTTCTTTTTTCACTTGAAATAAAATGTGGAGGCGGTTTCCGTAACCAAATAGTTAGCAATATCTGCACACCAAGAGGTCTTAGTAGTTACTCGCAAACAAGTATTCATCGAAACTCTTCCTCTACAGGGAGAATCTTCTTTAGTATTACGAATCCTGAGACAAGAAATCAGCCTCACCGTATTTTGTTTCCCCTGGGTCTATCCAACACAAGAATATTGAATTCCCGCAAAAGTAGGAGCTCATCTTGTCACTCTGCCATTAGTAACAGAGTTTGTCTCATTAGATATCTAATCGCAGAATGATCAGTATGAATAAAAGAAAAGTTTTCACAGCTCGTTATATAATGTCTAAACTTATTGATTGCATGAACAATAGCTAAAAAACTCTTTTTTCGATTCATCAGATAGTTCAACTCAAAGGGGAGTCAAATTTTTACCGGTATAGTAAATGGCATAAGGGACTAAATCTCTTTTGACCCAACACAAACCTCCTAGAGCCGTATCTCGAAGCTATCCGTAGAAATATGGAAAGGGAGTTTCCAATTTGGTCCTCTCAAGATAGGTGCTTCGAGATATTCTTGTTTTCAAAGTTTCAAAGGCCGATTGACAATCGTGGATCCCATTTGAATTCACAGTCTTTTGTAAGTAGTTTGAAGAGTGGAGATGCTATTTTAGTGAAGTTTTTCTAGAAATCTTCTATAGTATCCAATAAATCCTAGAAAAACTTATAACATCTCTTTGACAATTTGGAATAGGCAACTTGGAGATGACTTCAACTTTTGATCTATCAACCTTAATCCCATCTCCCCCGAAATATGATGCCCCAAAACAATACCTTCGATGAAACATCATAAAGCATTTTTCATGACTTAATAGAAAGGTTTGTTTCTTTACATCTTATAAGGACTTTTTCCAAATTTTCTAATGCCTCTTCAAATGAATTACCATAAACCGTAAAATCATCCATATAAACCTCTACACAATCATGGATTAGATCGAGAAAAATTCCTAGTATCGTTTGCTTTTTGGAATGTTGCGGGTGCATTACATAACCCAAAAGGAAGCACTCAATAGGAAAAAAGTCCCCCATGGACGAAGTATGTGGTCTTATCTTGATCTTCGAGTGCTACCTAAATTTGATTATAGCCACTAAAACCATCCAAAAATGAAAAGTACTCCCTCGCTAATGTGTCTATACTCGATCGATAAAGGGCAAAGGAAAGTGATCCTTCAAAGTTTCTTTGTTCAATTTCGTAATCAATGCATACCCTCCATTTACCATTCTTTTTAGGTACTATAACCAAAGGAGAAACCCATCGGCTATCAGAAATTGGATAAATGAAGTTTACATTGAGTAGTTTTTGGAGCTCTTCTTTCACTATCTCCCTAAGGTTTGGATTCATCCTTCTTTGAGTTTGTCCCGATTGGTCTACTGTTTTCCTCAATATAGATATGATGGATGCAAGTCTTAGGATCAATACCTTTCATATTAGTATACTCCCATGCAAATGCGATAGAATGTTTTTTGCAAGATTTTGGTTAGTTCTTCCTGTTGTGACTTTTCCAAATTTTTGTTGATATTCAATGTTTTTCCCTGGAAAAATCTCAATGGTAGAACTACCGAACTCTTCCATAGAGTAAAGAGACATTTGTCTTGATGATAAATATTCAATGTCGCATTCCAACCGAAATTGTGTGGGGTCATATTCCGAAGATGTCTCAAAATTTTCTAATGTGTTCGTAATTTGACTATCCTCACCGATTTTAGAAATGGTAAAGACGAGGTTGTATAGTGTCCTCATCATCGACCCATTCATTGTCTCCTACTTCGTGATTGCTTTTGCTGGAGGATACAAATTGAATTTCTTTGTCTAATTACCATTAGAAATGTACATATCCCCGCATCTACAACTAATGAAAGCATCGGGACCGTGGCTAGCCAAGGTCTTCCTAAGATAAGTGGGTGCCCTCCTAGATTACTCTTGAGAGTCAAAATCATAAAATCTACTGGATATTCCAAAGAATCTAAGGATACTCGAAATATCTTCTAATACACCATCCTGGGTTTGATAAGCGATCGATCCGCAAGTTGCGATAAAGTGAGGTGTAAAAGAAGATTAGGAAGTTTAGCCGTTCCATAGTCTCGTCTACTCATAATGTTGATAGCACCCCTAAGTCAATCAATGTGTTTGGAATTTCTATCCCATTTATATGTGTCTTGACAATTGGACTACCCTGGATCTACATACTTCGCATGGTAATTTTTCCCATCATGATATCTCGCAATTTTTTCCTACCGGTGGATTCTTCTTGTATCTCTTAGTCTCCTTCCTAGTATTTTTGAGACTCAACTCCTTTATTGTTTTTGCTAGAATAGGAATCTCTCTAATGGCTTGTAGCAAGGGAATCTTGATACAAACATTCTTTAATTCATTCAGAAAATCATATTTAGGGCAACAAAATTTGTTTTTTCCACCCCTTTATCAATTTGTAATATTTCAGGGGAAAGGAGGTGTGGATGAAGATGCGGGTGTTGCTCAACTATAGGAGTTGTGGGATTAAATTTTCTTTCTCTTTTTGAATGTTTGAGTTTTGAAGAGATGCTCCCTCATAACCCTTATTGACTTTAAGAGAGTCCCTCCTTAGGAGGTATCTTGCTCTTGGTCATCTATAGAAGGTTTTTCTAAAACTCTACCAGATCTGAGTTGTACATCATTGAGAGGAACAATCATATAGGTAGGAAATTGTTGTCCTTCTATCATGTAAGTATTCTGAGGATTCTTATTGTTAGGATTTGGCAATGGCTGAGCTGGAAGTTGATTTTTCTTTTGTTGGTATGGGAGCATGAGTTGAGGATTTGGATTTTGTTGATAAGGTTGTTGTTGTGGAAATGGCAATGAAAGTTGTGGATTTGGGTTTGGAAGTTGTGGAGCTTGTTGATTTTGAAAAGATGGAGGATATTGATAAAATTGAGAAAATCTCCCATAAGGATTTTGCATCCCATGTACCCATGGCTGATATGGATTTTGATGTTGGGGCCAAGGTTGTTTCCAAGGATTCCAATTTGGTGGGGTTTGAAGATTCATAGGGTTGTTAAACCCTTGATTTTGTTGTCCCTGCCAAGGTCTCCTTGCAACAAAATAGAGAGATTCTACTGAATTTGGGTCTTCTTGAAAGACAGCTTTGAGTCCAAGAATTGAAGGAAAATCCTTGATCTCATGATTCTCTGAGCAAATCATACATGTTTCTACAACTTTTGCATCCAAGGGACATTCCCTTAAAGCATGTTTCTTCCTACATTTCGAACAAAAGATGGCTAAAGCATCTGTTTCTGCTTTCTGCTTGTTTTGGATTTTAAGGGTGTCTAGTTGTTCACTAAGGCTCCCTAAGATATCAGTTTTGAACTCATCAAGCATATTACCAATCTCTGCCCTACTTACTGATCCAGTTGCACATTTGTTAGCCCTAATAAGAGAAGGATCCCTAGGCCCTTTTCCTGTTTTAGATTTTCCTCTTGAGAGATGGACACATAGTTCTGTTATGTCACGAAGTGGAAGTTGAGAAATGTCTCCTTTCCCATCATGTTTAAAATATCTATCCATTCATCTCTAATGGCTTTTAATATGAGGGCTTTCAAGGTTTCATCATCTAAGTTGCTCATCTTTGCTCTTTTCAAGTTGTATTGAAATCTTTCAAGTAAATCTTCCAAATTTTCATCTTCTTTTTGCATCATTTTGAATAACTCATCCTTGCGATTGGTGGGCATACAATAATCCAAGTATCTATCCAAAAATGTTTGTTTCATATCATTCCAAGTCCTAATAGATTGAGTGGCTAATCCCATGAACCATTTCAAAGCAGCTCCCTTCAATGTTGAAGGAAACAGTTTGAGTTTTTGAGAGTCTTCCATATAGTCATAAGTTCGGCACACGACTTCAAACTCAAACAGAAATGTTTCAGGATCCTCACTTCGCAATCCATAAAAGTTGGGGAGGACAGATGGTGAGATATTTTTCATCGTTGTATGAGTTTCTTCATCAACTATAGGGAATCCAAACAAGTTGTCTCCTTCCCTATTTCTTCCATTATTACCTTCACCATTGTTGTCTCCATTGTTTCCTCCTCCTCTACCTCTACCTCTAAATCCATCTATTATTTCTTCTGCCATGATAGTTTCTTTAGAGTCCTTAAATTCCTCTGGTTCTTCTATCAAGGGAGGATGAGAGGGAGTCTCTTCCTTTTCTAAATGAGATTTAGTAGGTGGTATAGGAGAATCCTCTAATTCAGCTGCTCCTTGAATTCCAAAAATCTTAAGGCTAGGGTAGATGGTGGTGATTCTTGTCTATGCCTTGAAGAAGATGGAGTTGTGAAAATCGAACTCTTGGCTTTAGCTATAAACCTTCCCCTAGAATCTCTTGCTCTATGCATGTCATTTTTTTTTTTTTAAAGTTGGGCTAATAATTCTCTTTCTGATCTTCCAGGTCACACTAGGTGCAAGAAGAGAGCATACTTAAGAAATTACTGAACCAATAACTCTCTTTTCTGATCCTCCAGATCACACTAGGTGCAAGAGGAGAGCATACTTCAAGAAGTTATCAAGTTTTCCTTCTTTTATTATTTTGTTTTTTTTTTAAGAAATTGGCTACCTATTTACACTTCCCCGGCAACGGTGCCAAAATGTTGGTCAATTTAGTGTGTCCTAAATTGCTACATTAATTTATCAATCCGGGATTCGTAAGCTGATGAAGTGCGGCGCACTATATGTGCAAGATAACCTATCTCTTACTTTTTGTCGTTTTTGGATTTTTATGAAATTCTAAAAGACAAGTATGGAGATAAATATTCAAGACAATGATGTATTTCTAATGATTTTCCAAACTTCAAAAGAATTTTAAAACACACAATGAAAAAATTAATTCTTCAAAGAAAATGAAATTGCATCACTATTCTAGTCAAACAAACAGTGAACTACTGATCATGAAACTCATTATCCTTGCTGCTGTCCAAATACAAAAGGAACTATGCTTAAATAAATCCAAGAATTGCAACAAAGTAAATCTAAATCAAATTACATCAACTTATATTCTGATCCCTCACCATTAGTCCAGCAATGGCTTTCGGAGGTAACCATAAACAACTTGAGCAACCTGATATCTAGTTTGCAGAAAAAGAAACTAATATCAAACTACACACTCATACTTCAATCCCTCACCATTAGTCCAGCTATGGCTTTCAGAGGTAACTGAAAATGACATGAGAAATTTAATATTTCTAACTTGCAAAAAGTAAACTAATATCAAACTACACACTCATACTTCAATCCCTCACCATTAGTCCAGCTATGGCTTTCGGAGGTAATTGAAAATGACATGAGCAATTTAATATTTCTAACTTGCAGAAAGTAAACTAATATCAAACTACACACTCATAATTCAATCCCTCACCATTAGTCCAGCTATGGCTTTCGGAGGTAACTGAAAATGACATGAGCAATTTAATATTTCTAAATCTAACTACTGAAGCAAATGTGCAAGACTGAAATAAACAAACAGTGCTGGAATTAAACAAAAACTAAGAAAAGTAAATTAGCAGAAGGACAATATTGATTACATGTCATTAGTCATTATAAAAAGATGTGCAAGTGCCCGGGCTGCCTATTGTAATCTGAAACAAGAACACTGATCAGTTAACCACAACATAAAACATGAAAGATTATGGACAGAAGTAAAATGTAAAGCATGAAAGATTATGAACAAAGATGAAGCATAAATACCATGAAAGATGCAATGTATAAACACGTGAATGACTTATGGCACAATGAACTTAAAGAAATAAAACAAGAAACTATACAGTAATGCACAAAACCTCAGCGTGTGCAGGGGCCCTCTGCACCAGCCTCGGGCAACAGCCTTCAAATACGAATTACGCTTGGAAATAGAGTCTTCTTATATATTAAAATGCATTCATAACAGAGAAATGATATTACAGCACAGTGGCAACGCAATTACATTACAGAGCTATATGGAGGCTAACTATTATGCGTATGAAAACGCGTTATTTATAACAAAGGTGATATAAATAATTCCCTAAAGTTTGTGCTGATAGAGACACGTGAACCATCACGTCCAGAGATCCAGCATCATGGCCGCGGTGAGGAGTAAATCTATGAAGAGTGGATGTTGGATTTGGCTTATGGAGCCATGTACAGGTGTTGATGTGTCTCCCGTAAATTAGAAACGGTCATACAAATCTTCACGTGATGAGAAACAGAGTCCCGTCACCGTGGGACTCTATGGTTGACTTCCACTTGGCCACCTTTGACCACAGCCTCCTTAGGTGAATTTGCCCGAGCCAATAGGACACGATCCATGTCCACATCATTTCTGACTTGCCCATGTGGCTCGATTTTCCTGAAGACACCTGCAACATAGACTTTCACAAAATGGCTGCGGAAAGTTGCAGCAGCTACGAAAAGTGGCAAGTTTCCGTAGCTAAATGAGCGAAAATCTAAATCAAACAGCAGACACAAAACATAGTTAAAAACCATTTTAGATGCTCTTTTACAATTAATATGCAATGATATTGACAACTTAGAAGGTTCAGGTGAATGAAAAAGGTCTAGAAAGGTGTATAGGAAAGATGCAGATTTGAGACTCAACAAAAATTCCTCCATTGGATTGAATTTTAGAGACCAAGGATTTAGATACAGTGCAGCAGTGCCTGGAATCCTGTAAAATAAGGACCTAAGCAAAGATTAAATCCTAATCCTCTTCAGATATGAACAAGAAAGCAAAAAACACCTCTTCAAAGTGCAAAAACAGAGAGTTTTCCCTACATATTTGGAGCCCAAAAATATGAGATCCATATATCTACTACAATTGGACTATGACGTTGTTAGCCACCTATAAAATTTTTCATATCAAATGGTGGCTAAAACACTTTTGGAGTCTTCAAGGAACAAATTTTACTACTAAAAAGTGTTATCTCTTGAAGACTCTTAAAGACATCATCTTCTCTGTCCAAATCTTCATTGTTGTTTCCTTTCCAAACTCAGAAATTCGGTTGATTTCATGAGAAAGAACTGCTGCAAAACCCCCCTTTGTCCTCATTTTTCCCCTCCTTCCACTTCCAAAACTAACCTCATTTTTACCCCTTTATTCTCCATAAAAAAATCCTTCATTTTAATATTTTTCCCTTTTTCCCTCCATCAAAACCCCTTTGATAAGGTTTAAGACTCTTTCTTTGCCTTATCGAAACCCTCAAAATCCTTTGAAAACCATTAAAAATCTATAAAAAACCCATTTTTGTATTACAGACTTAAGCCCCCTTGGGCTAAGTCCTAAACCACTTCCACACATGTGCCCACGGGCTAGGAACCAGGCGCTAGACCCATCGAGCGCTTATCGCATCGGAACTTTCGAACAAATGCATGTCTTTTGTGTGTAAACATTGTAACCTCCGATTCCAATGGCCCGATCGCACAATCGCATCGGCCATCCCCCGATCGCGCAATTGCATCGGCCTCCCTGATCACACCCTCACATCAACCCACCTCCGATCGTCGATTCCCGATTCATTCCCCACCATTTATCTGGCCCTCAAATCAAGAGTCTACATCTAATCACATCGGAGATTTTCGTTACACCCTCCCTCTTTCCTCCTCTGATCATGAGTCCTCCAATTATATCTGGGCCATCGACGTGTCCATATCGGACGGTCCCAGATCTTTCCCGCATTATTCCATCGCCCTCTGCCTTCCACCAAGAGGATTTTAAACGCGTAATCCCCACCGTTGATCTATGCGCGATCAACGGTTCTGACTTATTTTTCCCTCTGCTCTTTGTTTGACCTCCTCTAAACAAATCCCCACTGTTGGATGATGCCATCCAATGGCCACGCTCCTCCCCACAGCCTTCTAAGAATATTTACCCAATAACCGCAGGATTTCTTAATTAGTTTTGTGTTTTGCAGGTAATTGATGGAATTTCCATTATAAATGGAAGAAAAAACCGAAGGCTGGGAGTGACGATTCTCATGCCTTCGATTCATCAAAAGGAAACCGTTCGCGGGGTTCAAACTCCACGACTCGTCGATGCTTCATGGGCATTGATGCCTTGAGAGCCCTGCACATCAACAAGACACAGCAATACATAAAAGAAACAAAGAGTATCAGTGTCGAAGACAAAACACAGCAAAACAGAGGATTGAAGAAATTTTTGAGGGATTGTGGTCTTAATCGACAATCAGACGCCTAATCCACTCAATTAAAGCTAGCATGAAGACCCAAAGACAGCCTAATATGCCCTAAAACACTGAACTAAAGTGAATTAAAGGTGTTTTAGGATAAAACAAAGAAATCTATCAGTCCGAGAAGCCTCCACCGCCACAGCAGAGGCTAATTGAACCCTCGCCAGTGCTAAAAGCCAACCTTTCCAGATACCAATGACACCTACAGCCACATAGAAATAAAAGAAGGCCTAGTAATTACCTGAACAAGAGGTGTTTGCCTAAAGACAGCTAAACAATTAATACAAATCAAAGATATTATCTCTAATTGTCGGAAAAACTATTTTAAAGATTAAGAACAGCCCAGAAGCAAATCTTTTCGATCATTAGCCCTCAGAGAGCAGAAACAGAGTTACTTCAACATGACACAGAGCCTTAAAAGTCAACAAAGGCTCCCACCGATCTTAATTCATAAATGTAAATCAATTAAATACAGAAAAATCATCTGTAAACTTCCTCATTGAGCCCCTAAAAGGTCGAGAAGTATTAAGTTTTTATTAATTGACTCAAGAGATCTATTATTAGATCCCACCTCCTCATTCTTCTATAAATACTTCTGTAGAAGATGAGAAATTGTTGGTCTCTGGACATCTGATTGCATGTAATATTTTTCTGAAGCTACTGATGACCTGTTTGCAAATTGAAGATACATAAGCTGATATGAGAAGTTTGAAGTTGTAGAGACCCACCGGGCTTCCCGATTGTAACTGATTTGAACATCAAATACAAGCTATTGATTTATGGGATCCTGATTTATGTCAATGGTGATGTGTTCCTCACTGACAATTGTTATTTTCTTTAATGTTTTCACTCTGTCCACATTCTCTGATAAAGAACAGCAAATATAGAGCTAGGATTTACTCTCAACAGTACCCTACTCTTACTAAAAGCTTTATTTCTATGTTTTCTTCATTTGAAAGTTCTCTTTAAAGAGTATATTAAAGCAGTTT